>OY720456.1:48993606-49026106 GCA_963082715.1 Harpalus rubripes | reverse complement strand
AATAATCGAGTCATACGCCTGCTTAAAATCAATAAACAATATTTTTAGCGAAAGTTTATGGTCATAACTATCCGCAATGATTTCTTTTAGACTATGTGCTTGGTCAGTAGTAGCTCTGTTACTGCGGAAACCTCCTTGGTATTCCCCCAAAATTCTCTCTGATACTTCTTTTAGCCTATCCCGTATGCATAAAGCTAATATTTTATATGCAATATCTAATAGGGCTATTCCTCTATAATTATCGCAGTGTAATCGATCTCCTTTTTTATAAATTGGACAGATTACAGCCTCTCTCCATCTCTGTGGCATTATCTCTTCCTTCCAAACATCCTGGATTATCTTACATATTGCTGCATGTATTTCTTCTCCTCCATTTTTGTATAACTCTGCAACAATCCCATTCTCCCCTGCGCTTTTATTGTTTTTTAGATCCTTTATCACTTTCAAAATTTCTTCCGCAGTAGGTGTCTCTACTATCTCTTTATTCTCCTCATATGTTTCACATGTGTCTGGCAACTTTTCCTCCATTTCTGTTTCCCTATTGAGCAATTCATCAAAGTATTCTTTCCATCTATTCAGTTTCCTTTCTCCTGTCACCAGTTTCCCAGCTTTATCTTTACAATATATGCCTTTTTGTTGGTAACCTGCTTTCTTATTTTTCACTTCTTGATAAAAGTTTCTTATATATTTATTTCTGTAATTTTCTTCTACTTTTTCCGATGTTTCTTCCATTTGTCTTCTTTTTTTATTTCTGCATACTCTTTTATAATTCTTCTTTTCCTTTATGAAAGTATTTTTATTTTCTTCACTATTGTTTTGGTTTAAATTATTTTGTGCTACACTTTTTCTTTTTAGGGTATTTCTACACTCCTCGTCAAACCAATTTTCAGTGTTTTTCTTTTTTCTTGTCTTCAAAACTTGTCTTGATATTGTGCATATTACTTGCTCTACCTGTTTCCAATTCTTTTCCACATCATCTGTATATGTAACCTTCTCTAAGTTTTCTTTTATTGCCTGCTTAAACTTCTGTTTCCCCGGTTCACATAGTAATATTTGAGTATTATATTTCTCCATACAAGCCGTATGGCTTTAGGTTTATGCGGTAATTCTTGTTTCAGTTTAACTTGTACTAAAAAATGGTCACTATTTGCCGTTGCACCTCTTCTAGTTCTTACGTCTTTAATTGCATGTGCATGTTTTCTTTCAATCACCACATGGTCGTTTTGGTTACATATGTTACTTCCTGGCATCTTCCATGTACCCTTATGAATTTCTTTTCTCATAAAAGCTGTACTCATTATCTTCAAGTTTAACTCCGCGGCAAACTCCACTAATTTATTTCCATTTTCATTTGTTACTTCGTGCTTACTATTTCCTCCAGTAATATATTTAAATATATCTTCTTTACCAATCTGAGCATTTAAATCTCCTATAATAATTTTCATGTCATATTTTGGGATTTTATTGAAAATTCTAATTAGATCTTCATAGAACTTATTTTTAATCTCATCTTTTTTATTTGTAGGTGCATGTACATTTATTATATTTATTTTTCTATACATACCTCTTATTCTTATCCGGCATATTTTATCCGATATTGGGTCAAATTCAATTATCGATTCTTTCATCTTCTTATTAATCATAAACCCCACCCCAAAATACCTGGTTTCCCACCCACTGTTAAAAACTATGTAGTTGTCCAATTCAAAGATATTATTTCCTTTTTGTTTAGTTTCTTGTAAGGCCACTATATCCATTCCATATTCTTTAAACACCTCTTCTAAATTCTTATACATGCCCGCTGCGTTCGTTCCCTGAACATTCCACGTACCCAAATTAATGTATTTCAGTTTTTTGACACCAACTTTTGTTCAGCAAGAATCCCATCTGTGCTGTTCCATACTAAGTACTTTTCGTCTACCATTAGTTTGTTATAAAGGATTTTTGTTCTCTTACCCTTTGCTCGTTCTTCATTTGCTTTTTTCCTAATTTCCATTCTCATTTTCCTTTCATCTTTTGTATAATCGTTGTCTATATATATCTTCTTCCCTTTTAGCTTATTTTTGTTTTTCATGATCTTTAATTTATCTTCAAAATCAGCTAATTCTACTAGAGATATTGTTGACGACTCTGTTTTTTTAATAATTGAAGCTGCCTTGATATTACATTGTACTTGCAATTCAGATTCTATGAATTCGATTGTTGATTCTTTTATATTCTTTTCTCCTATTTGTAATCCAGTAACAATTATATTATTTGCCCTCTTTTGTTTATCGTACGTTTCTAATCTAGTATGTAAAGCCCGTATTTCTGTCTTCATTTCTTCTTTTTCCTTTTGCCATTTATTTTCCTTTTCCTCAAAATCTTTTCTTATTTTTTCTATTGTCTCACTACTTTTCTTAATTTTATCCTTTAGGTCCATATGGTTCACCACCATCTGCTCTTTTACCTCTGTCATAGTTGTAGACATTGCTGCTAGCATCCTCTTTAATTCTTCCATTTCTTTCGCTTCTATTTCTTCTTCTTTTTTAATGGGTGACCTCACTGTTCTTTTACTTTTCTTAAATATAATGTCCTCTTCTAATACTTTGTTTAATTCTTCTCTTTTTCGCTTTTCTAGAGAGTTACTTCGATCCTTAGTGCCCCTACTCATTTGCGTATGCTCGACGCCACTGTACTCTGAGCCACTATTAAATGCGCCTGCGCGTTTCCAGCTAACTCACAAAATCCACGCTTGCTCAGCTATGTTTACTTATCCTTGGTTTTGTTAATATCACTACACTTGCCTATATCACACTTTGCCACGGTGCCACTTTAAAACTGTTCGACCACTAGAGTTTCTTTTACCTTGTTTTACCACTTTTATTCACATTTACACAGTAATTCCCTATATTATGGGTTAATCGCTGGTGTTAATATGAAACAATGTTTACTTCAATCATGGGCGTACATGGGGCGTATACCTATTGGGAATTTAAACTCAGTAAATCGTGCATGGATGCTTCTTTTCGATGGGGCGTATACCTATTAGGAATTTAAACACAGTAAATCGTGCATGGATGCTTCTTTTCATATAGGGCGTATACCTATTGGGAATTTAAACTCAGTAAGCTGTGCATGGATGCTTCTTTTCGATGGGGCGTATACCTATTGGGAATTTAAACTCAGTAAATAGTGCATGGATGCTTCTTTTCGTATGGGGCGTATACCTACTGGGAATTTAAACTTAGTGAATCGTGCATAGATGCTACTTTTTTAAATTCAATGAATTGTACATAGATGCTACTTTTTTAAGCGCAGTGAATCGTGCATGGATGCTTCTTTTTTAAACTCAGTGAATCGTGGATAGATGCTACTTTTTTAAATTCAATGAATCGTGCATAGATGCTACTTTTTTAAGCGCAGTGAATCGTGCATGGATGCTTCTTTTTAAACTCGATGAATCGTGCATAGGTGCTACTTTTTAAGCTCAGTGAATCGTGCATGGATGCTGCTTTTTAAAGTCAGTGAATTGTGCATGGGTGCTACCTTGAAAATGAGGCGCATAATTTTTTAAATTTTTTATATTCACCAGTTTATCGACAGGTGCTGCACCCTTGTGGCCATTTTAAAAAGTACGTACCTGCAGGAGTAGCGAAAAATTTAGTGACAATTATGAACAGATTTTACCAAGTTACTTTTGCTATAGGAATTATTATTTTTATACAATTATGATAGGATATTGTAATAAAAAAATTATGTAAGTTTCATAAATTGTTTATTATATTCTTGTAATGTACATATGAATGATATACCAATAAATATTGATACAAATATGTACATGTTTTGTACAATGCAACTTATAAATATAATATATATATATATATATATATATATATATATATATATATATATATATATATATATATATATATATATATATATATATATAATATTTTTTTTACATATATGTTTAAGTAATAATCTCATAATATTATTAAAGTACATATCTCAATTATATATATATTTTTGTAAAAATGAATGAACACATGATTTTTTCTAATCCAATATATATTGTTTCATAATATGAATAAACATGTACTGGGTGTAACAACTAAACGAGTTACCTCAAATAATTTCTTTATTATTAAAATACATATCCGACTAGAGAAGAAAATATTTTATTAAACCAGTGGTTCTCATGTTACAATATAAAGATATATATTTTTAAATGGGATGATATATATTTTTTATTCGATAGAGTATTTTTGCTGAATTCAACCATGTGATTATTTTTAATCCTTATATAACAAAAATATTGAGGAAAATTCAATGGAAATTAAAATAAATTTGATTTTTATAATATTTTTCAGTAGGCTATGTATGAAAAACAATTAAGCTTAAATTAAAATGATATAAATATTTGTTAATAACTTTATAAACAGTATTATATTTAATTTCTATCCTAAATAATTCAAATTAACAAATAGCAGTTTTTGTTTTCCATCGACAGCCAACTGAAAAATTACTATAAAAATCAAATTTATTTAAATTTCAATTGAATATTTCTCAATATTTTTGTTATAAAAAGATATAAAATGATTACATGGTTAAATTCAGAATAAATTCTCTATCAAATGAGCCTAAAAAATATATATCAACCTATTTTAAAAATATATTTTTGTATTGTAAGTCACTGGTTTAAAAAAAATTTCTTCTCTAATCGGATGTCCTCCTTGGTCTTCTACAATATTATCTTATAATATTTTATTGTATCTTTAATAATATAGAAAATATTTGAGGAAGCTCGTTTAGCTGTTACACCCTGTATACCTACATACAGGTTGATACAAATACATATCTTATAAACTAGGTTAATTGTGTTTGTGGAAACCCTATCTTGAATAAAGTACATAAAATACTGTTGCTCATTATTTGCGTTTATGATGAAGCTATGATAATAAAAGCTTGCAATAAAAAAGATTTATTGAAAATATGACAAAGTATTTTTTATTGTTGTTACTTATCACTATTGGAAATGCACAGGATATTGATTCTCAAAGTGCAACAATGTAAATTTATGGTAAGTATACGAACATATAAATATATATATATATATATATATATATATATATATATATATATATATATATATATATATATATATATATATATATATATATATTTCATGAAATAAAAAAAAATTGACCCCCCCTGAATAATAGAAAAGTTGTAGCGGATTTCGGATGCTCTGCAACAATGGGACCATTTCCAACACTGAAGATCTGATGCCACCAAGTTTTCGGTAGCTGGGCGAAGGATTTCTCGATATACAAGGGTCCTGTAACAATAAATTTAAGTACTATACGAAAAGAATAACATGTAACAAAAATGTATATTTGAAAAAAGAAATGAATACGTAAATGAATGAATTTTAGTGTAGGTAAGTATGTGTGATGCAATTTAAGTATGAAGTATGAAATGAATATAATAAAGATTATAATTTTAATTCTTACAATTTAATAATATAAGATTTTGGGGTGGCTCAGCTCTTCCAGACGTTTGGCCAAGTGGTTTTCTGTGTAGCTCGGAATCTGCAACAATAGAAAATACAATTAACATTATTTTATTGTAATACAAAACACAACAGTTTATTAATATTAATATAATTTTATTCATCAAATATAACTTCGAATTATGAAAACGGAGTTCTATTTTATTTATTTGAATATAAGAACAATGAATGAATGAATGAATGAATGAATAAAGCCAATATCGAGTGGAAATACATTCATTAGATACGAAAATTTATAGAAATTATATAAAACGGAATTATTTGTTGCATTTGATTGCAAAATATAATAATTTTCTCATAAATATCTACATAAGATTATACCTATTGGCTCGTACCACGAGCACGGTTATAACTAAAATGCTGTTTTAAAAAATGTCAAATTTCAGTATTTAATAATAATATTAAATAATATCAAATTTATCAAAATATGATTTTAAAGCAGAACATAGTTTGTATTCAAAAAATATTTTTAAAAAATCGTTTTTACTTCCTTGTACGAAGTAAAGGAAGTATTGTAATCGCGAAAAATTTCGGTTTTGAGATTTCAACGGAAATATCCATTTTGACCATCCCTGAATCCATTCTGACTAATTTCGTCGTGACGTCTGTACGTACGTACGTATACGTACGTATACGTACGTGCGTATGTATCTCGCATAACTCAAAAACGGTAAGCCGCAAAAAGTTGAAATTTTGTATTTAGGACTGCTATAACATCTAGTTGTGCACCTCCCTTTTTGGTCATTACATAATTTCTAGAAATGGTACTTTATTTGAAGCCTATAATAGATTTTAATGAAAAACTATCTTAAAATATAATCTAACACTTTTCAAATTTGGTATATAAGACTTTTATGTCAATTGGAATAACATAGTGGATTTTGGTTAAAACAGGCTAACCGGAAGTGACATATTACCTGAAGTTGTTAACAGTTTTTCTTCAATAAAATGGTTTCATATTGATTTTAGAAATAAATGCTTCAAATAAAAATTTTAGAGAATTAAATTCTGTGTCTAGCACATCA
Organism: Harpalus rubripes; assembly: GCA_963082715.1. Taxonomy (NCBI): domain Eukaryota; kingdom Metazoa; phylum Arthropoda; class Insecta; order Coleoptera; family Carabidae; genus Harpalus; species Harpalus rubripes. Next base: position 49,019,527 of record OY720456.1, on the reverse strand, counting down.
AGTATTATTAAATTAGCCCTCTGTATAAGCGAGATATGTATATTTAAAACTTATATAATTTTTGGTTTTTGTAATGAAGCTTGCTATGGATTAGGACAAAAAATTACAAAAAAATAAAAAATAGATGCTAATGTCAAATCACGTCAAATACGTGCAATTTTATACTTGGGTCTATACTTCATATTGGTCTTGTGTACAAGGAAGTCGTGTGGTGTCCACATCAGATTTTTTAAACATAAGGGCGAAATTAAATATTGAAATTTGAGTTAGACATTTCTTAGAGCAGCGTTTTAGTTAAAACCGTGCCATTATGTTCAATAAAATTATAATTAATATACGTATGTACGAGCCCTAGCCATTTTCAATAAACAAATTATAAAACCTACGCAAATGGTGAAAAATTTCTACAAATTTCTTTCGACTAGTTTGAAATATAGATTTTAAACTTACAAAAATTGAATTTGTTATTCAAATATTCTGCCATTCATATTTGGTTACATCGTCTTTTAGTAATACTAGCTTTAATTCTATTAGGCATTGGATTCTTAAGTCCTGCACATTTTCCTGTGAGTATTGTCCCATATGTCTTGCAAGATAAGATAGATTTTACTGTACGTACTGAATTTTTACGAAGTTGTTTTTCATTGTACCAAAAGTAAAGGGTCTAGATGCTAAATCTGGATTAAAAGATGACCCTTAAAATACCGGTCGAACTATTATCACCAGACATTCGGGCTACAGTTTTTTTTACTTCCCGCTATTTATGGTAAGGGAGAGATAGGGATCGTGCTAAAAATCACATATCGAGATTTTGTCAAATGACCACGTTTTAAGGTCCCTAGAATCCAATTGTAACATTTTCACGATGATGTCTGTGTGTATGTGTGTGTGGATTCTCCACTCTAACTCAAATACTATCATTCAGAAAATTTTGAAAACTTGTATTTTCACCTTTTTCTAATATGTACACTTACTTGAAGCTCAAAATAGTTTTTCTCCGAAAAATACCTTTAAAGGCCGACACGCACTTGAGCGACGCGAAGAGCGGCGAAGCGAAGAGAAGTTTTATCATTCAATGTATTCTTATGCTCTGCTCTTCGCTGCTCCAAAGTGCGCGTATACATATAATAATACATTGAATGAAAAAACTTCTCTTCGTCTCGCTTCGATTCGGTCGCTCAAGTGGGCGTTGGCCTTTAATGTGTTTTTTTCGAGATTACTGTTATTATAAAAATTAAAGATTATTAAATTTTCTATAGATCTGCATTAATACTTTAAACAAACAAAACTACTTGGTTACGCAGTTATTCAAATATATAATATATGTAACTATGTAAATGACAGATAAATGTCATTGTCCAAGAACTAATCATTTCAAATTAATAATAGTAACATTTTAAAAAGAAAAAAGTAAATAGAACATTAGGAAAGGAAATCAATACAGTTTCCAACATAAGTAAATATGTAGGTATGTATGTAGATTAATAAAAATTAACGATTCACAAAAAAAGTTTAAGGTAATCCTCATTTTTGGATTAGTGAATTCTATTCCATCCCGGTATTTAAAATTTAATCTTCATTTTATTATTAAAAAATCTGATATGGCCAGCTCATAGCACATTACCTTCCGTCGCGTCGGTTCTATGCATTTCGTACAAATTCCACACAGAAAATTTCATGCAAAAGACGCCATATTTCCAGTGCATTACCTTGTTACTTCTATGTATTTTGTCCAAATTCTATACAGAAAGTTTCTATATTTCCAATAAAATTATAACACAAACATACTATGTCAATTGCACTTGACACTGACATCTCTCAATCAGAATTTTCTTAATATAGTAGATGTTTCCATAGTTATAGCACACTAAAGTTGACGGAAGGTAAAAGGGTAGTTACTTGGATTAGAAATAAACTGTCAACATTAAAGTAAAATTCGCTAATCTAAAAATTAGGATTAACTTAATTTTTTGTGACTCGAGCTGTAAATGGCGAGAGGTATTGTGTTGGCCATACCAGATTTTTTTTAAAGTTTTAAGTCTATATATAAAGTAGCCGAAAGAACTAATATGAGTTTGGGCTCGTATGTGAATGAAAGAACAGAACTAACTAAACCATTTATGATATAAATGCAAATGCATGTATTAAATAAAATAAATTATAAAGACTAAGAAATATTGTGAATATCTATGTATAGTACAAACATCAGGAGTAGTAGCAGTTATGCCCAAATATTGGTAGGGTAAAGTCGGGAGAGTTGGCCCACCTTTTTTTAAATGGATATAAACAATACAAAATTAAGTATAGATAAATTATATTTTTTACAAAACATTAGTACCATGTTAGTACTAGGTAGAAATACACTTCAAACATAAAAAACGTCTTTCATTCAGAACAATAAACAAAAGTAAAAAAAAAATTATTGGCCATCTCTCCCTACATGTGCGGGTAAAATGGTGTATAAAAACACATAACAAAAAATCCATTAGGGGAACATGGCGCATTTAAATTTAAACAGATTTATGCCCAGTTGCACCACTAACACTTAAAATTTAAACTTGGTTTTATAACTAAATTAAAATTTAAAGTGTCAGTGGTGCAACTGGGCATTAAAGAATTATTAATTAAATTTGCTTCCTTCCGCAGCGCAAACACATATTTGGGAAATTTGTACAACCTTCGTGTAGCCATCTTCGACATTCTATCCAATCATCTTTGCTTTTGGTTTCTTCATAAATTTCACCACATCCTACGCATTCGCTGTCCAACAAATTATCACTTTCAAGCAATATTTCCTCTTCATTTCCAGCAATATTTTCATCTTCAGAAGTACTTTCTTTTCTATTTTAATCTTTTTTTACAATTTTTGTGTTGGTGTTTTTCTTAATCTTCTTTCTTTTTTATTGCTTCCATTTTCTTTTCTAGTGCTACTTTGCGTTTCATTATATTTTCCTCTGTCGTTAAAACTGCAGCCAACTGTCTTCCACGTATTCTTACTGTTTCAACTTTGGATGTTGAAGGAATTGGACTTACAGCATCTAACATTTTTACTGGCGTATCATACGAGTACATTGGAACAGTACGAAATATCGACAGACGTTAACAAAACTATAAACAGACAGGGTAAGTTGGCGCACGCCAACTCACCCGAAAGTGGGGGGGGTAAGATGGCGCAGCTAATTACTTTCGTTTATGTTCATTTGAGGCGTTACTTTTAGGTTAGAAATGATATATACACATTTTATAAGTTATCCATTCGGAAAGATTAATTTTTTAAGCATACACAAGAAACCTATGTTTTCACAAAATAAACGATGTATATTTTCTAGTATATATCAAAACTAATGAACTAAATATACTTCCTTTTATCGCAGAGATCAATCCAGTTATAGACTCAACATGTCACTGAACACCAGCGGAATAATTCTAGATGACTGGTGTTCCTTCTATTGGTATAGGGACAAAATAAATTGACTGCGCCGTCTCAACCACCGCGCCATCTAACCCGAGTTTACCCTACTAGGTCCAAAATTCTATAAAAGTACTAAGAATTATCGCACCAAGAAAAATGAAGTTCCCAAGTCGGTGTCCCGGTCCTGTAGCTGAATTAGAAGTCGTTTCCTTGCACCAGGAAGTAGTACACGAGCACACTATACACTCGTCCACACTTTTAAACTGCAACGAAACAAATGGCTGAATTAGTTAATCTAATTGCCTGGTATTAGATAACAACAATTTATGTTCCCAAAAAATAAAAATCTGATGTGGCCAACACATGACCTCCCGTCAATTCCATGTTTGAAATAGCAATGAACATTAAGTAAAGTATCACTTCCGATTGATCGTTCGTAAACAAAATCTAATTTATCGTTCCAATAAAAAGAAAAGTCTATAATACCAAATTTTGGATTATATTTCATTATATTTTTCCTCGAAAATTTGTTAAGAGCTCCAAATTAAGTACCACTTCCGGTTTATCATATAGGCATAGTCAAAATCTAATGCTGTTTCAAATTATACATGTGTTTTAAATTTTGCATCATGTTTCAATATATTTTTTCAAGAAAATCTGTTTATAGCTTCCTGAAAAGTAATACTTCTGGTTTATCAATGTTAGAAAACATCTAACATGTCATTTTTATTAATATAAAAGTCTTAAATATCAAATTTGAAAAGTTTTGGATTGTATCAATTTATTTTTCACGAAAATCTGTTCAGCTTTAAATAAAGTATCACTTCCGGTTTATCAATTTTAGCCAAAATCTAATATGTTGCTTCCTGTTATATAGAAGTCTTAATATATACTTTTCACAAAAATCTGTTCAGAGCTTCAAGTAAAGTATCACTTCCGATTTATCAATTTTAGAAAAAAATTAACATGTCATTTTTATTAATATAAAAGTCTTAAATTCCAAATTTGAAAAGTTTTCGATTGTATTAATATATTTTTCACGAAAATCTGTTCAAAGCTTCAAATAAAGTATCACTTCTGGTTTATCAATTGTATCCAAAATCTAATATGTTGTTCTCCTGCACATAAAAGTCGTAAATACTAAATTTGGCAAGGTTTGGAGTATATCATAATATATTTTTCACGAGAAACTGTTCAGAGCTTCACGTAAATTATCACTTCTTGTTGATTAATTTTAGCCAAAATCTAATATGTTATTTCCCATGATATAAAAGTCTTAAATACTAAAATTTAAAAGTTTTGGATTATATTTTAATATAGTTTTTCATAAAAACTGTTATGGGCTTCAAGTAAAGTATCACTTTCATTTATCCAATTTTACCTAAAATCTAATCAACTCGTTATATGAATGCAGGAAGCTTAAATACGGAAAATAGATATATTTGGAAGTTCGTTAGAAGAGTTATCATGGACGAAATAATCGTCACACACACACACACACACACACACACACACACACACACACACACACACACACACACACACAAACAAACAAACAAACAAACAAACAAACACACAGACATCATCGTAAAAATAGTAAAAACGTGTTGTGGGGACCTTAATTCGTGCTTATTTACTGAAAACTCACCATCAAATTTTTGGCACGATTACATTACCTCCCTTACCTACGGTATGACGGGAGGTAAGAGTAAAAACGTGTTGTGGGTACCCTAATTCGTGCTTATTTACTGAAAACTCACCATCGAATTTTTGGCACGATTACATTACCTCCCTTACCTACGGTATGACGGGAGGTAAAAATTTAAATAGTTAGCTACGATATATTATAATTGATTGGTATGTATTAGATAACACTTCTATTTGATTATACCCAACTGATGGCAATTGGACAATTTATATAGAACGGAAAATTCAAAGTATCTTATATTTAAAACATTTACCTTTATGACGCATGTTCACGAGAAAATTACAGAAATATGAATGAAATTTGTTACACACACAGTTTCTTATTACTTGCTCTTACAATAATTTTTCTTATATTTATTTTCAGTTTTTGAAAACTTTCGCCTTTACTAATAGCGCATTTTAATGCACTATTTTACATTACATTCTTATAAAGAGTGTGCTCCATAAAAGAGTTTTTATTATAAAAGTGCGCTTGTAATACGGGCCTTTATCTTTTTTGTTAGCTTAGGATGGTGGAAAAATGTGACTACATTGGTGGGCTGCAGTGTTCATGTAATACGCATATAAGTTGAAACATTTATAAGAATGGCTTTTCTAGGGGACATAAAACATGTTACGCACGCATACAGATTCTGACATTGACTGGGATACTCTTAAATAAGTTATATTTTTTCTAACCAGAATATGTATGTACAAGTATTCAACCAAGCTTACTAGCAGAAGCCTTTGAAATGTACAATAACGGTTTCCAAAATTTTCAAACAATATCAATATAATATCCAATGTAGTGCTTTCTTCAGTGCAGCCCGTGTGGTGCCTGAAATGGGCTAACATACTTCCAAACAGCAAGTCGATATTTCCTTCCGTTCTTGACATATTTACATTTAAAATTTATCTATTTCCTGGTTATGACCCAAAATGGGTAAAGGTATGAGCCTGGAAACTTCGCCATTATAATCTATGGGTAAAATTACTTAAATTTACCAATTTTCACAATTCTAAAACCTACGCAAACAGTATTTTTTGAAATTTCTTGGGACTAGTTTAAAATATAGTTTTTAATTTACGAGTCTATATGCATTTATTTCCAGAATACACATTTAAGTGACATTGGTTTTCATCTTTATGTACACTCAGTTCAATACTTTCTGTCATATTTGAACTGAATTATTTAGGAGACCATATAAATTTACTTTCAGAATAAAAATTTGACTGACAAGTAGTAGGGGAAAAGTAATACATTATTTTTCATATTTATGTACACTCATTTAAATACTTTCTGTTTCATATTTGAACTGAATATTTGGGAGACCATATACTTTACCCCGAAAAACCGTTAAAATTACGAAAATAAGTTTAAACATGATTCTAATTATCCTGCAAATACTTGCTATTTAAAATAAAAACATAAAAAATACAAACTCATGTGGGATAGAATTCACGATCCCCAGCGCGCTGGTCGAGCATACTAGTCACTCGACTACGCGGTACCTGGTAGATAATCAACAAATTTATAAACATTTGCAACTTTAAACAAAAATACAACAATACATTTTACAACAAACGACATACAATATAATCAAACAAATACATTGTATGCGTAATCTCAATCAATACAAAATAATAAAAATGTAAACAACATTTTTACTGGTGGGATTTGAACCTCGATTTGAATTTATAACCTTTAGCAAAAAAACTAACTTGTTAACCACAAGACTACAATGCTAAACACGAAAATTAAATCCAAATCTAGTGACCATCGTCACAACGGACTGAATTTTTGCGAAGTTTCCTATATTGTGCTAGAAGCAAAGTCTCGATTGAAGATAAATCTGGACTTTAAATGCCGGTCAAACTATTATTACCTGTCTTTTGGTCCACATATTTTGTAAGATTTAAATTTATATTTAAAATTTCTCAGCATTTGTGTAGGTTTTATACAGGGACGTAACTAGGATTATTTTCTGGGTGGGCCAAAGGTGGGCCAATGGAAAATCTGAGTGGGCCATACTTATATCATAAGATAGCAGCATAGAAACGGTAAAACAAAATAAACAAAAATTATAAGTACTTCTAAGTAATTAAAATTAGAAAACAGAAATGGTACTGAAATTCGAATTCTTGATGCAATGACTACTAATTTAAAGTTCCCGGAAAATTTAATTCATAAACTAATTTTAAATGTGCTTTACAAAAATTATCATCTTCGTTACTATTTGACATATTAATACGAAGACATCTCCTCATTGAATTACGGTGCTTATTTCAAGTTTGCAAAATCTAGAATCAGTTTCTAGGCATCATTGTGCAAAATGCAGCGCCCATATAAATAAATACATACTTTACTTCAACAATTCAAAAATATCAAACTAATCTTTATTGAAGTGTCGTAATCGATTTCCAAATTTGGTTTTAGATACGAGCCTCTCGCCATAAGTTCGTCCTTACGTAGAGCAAAAATATTTTTTTAAATTTAATTTTTTTTTCAGTGTTGATGAATAATGTAATAGGGAATTATCAATTTACTATATTCCATGTAAAATTTGTCGTAAACGCTAATTAAACATATTTTAATTTTTGTAAAATAATTTCATTTTTGTGAAATCATCAGAAATAGTTGGTATAATATCTATTATTAATACAGATACTTTTCTTATACACTATATTACAAATATCTCTGGCTTGTCCAGTATAGTATCATCCACTAAATTAATTAGCTACATATAAATCAACATTCACCTCAATTCGGTAAGAGAGTTGTTAGATACTAGCAACATTGTTGAAAATTTTAATCAATTTCAATAGAAACAAATGTAAGTGTCATCTTTTATTCAATGTTTGCAATTATTATTGATTTCTTGCTATAGCAATGTTGCTAAAAAAGAATAATTTTGCTACAGAATTGGGGCGATTTTTTGAAAAATAGTTCAATTTTTTCCACGGACTGACATACTACCCTTCTCACATACAATCTAAAATGTTTATTTTGCAATATGTATATCTCTTTTATGAAATCAACTAAATATCTTTAAAATTTTAGATGGGCCAGCAGGTGGGCCAACACATCAATGAGGTGGACCGTGGCCCACCCAGGCCCCTCCGTAGTTACGTCCCTGGTTTTATAATTTGTTGAAAATCTAAGCAGGTCGAACGATATTGAGCCTGGTTTCGTAGTTCTTAATTCTCTACAAAATATTACTACTGTTTTTAGAACGCTGAAAGTTCTAATTATTATTATTTTGGGTTTTGTTGTACAGAACCGTTATCCGAGCTTCTGGTCCCAATGATGAAAATATACAATAACACCTTGTCTGCATTCAAACCCCGTGAAGTAATTACAACGGCTTGGTGGCAATGGCAACGCAGACTGAATGGCAAATCTCCCGACGAGTAATCTACAAGTTTACCTTATACAGCTTGCTAGACTGTCACAGCGTAACCAATATTAATATCGCTGCACCGAACGAACTCATTGTGGAATTTTCAATCATCTACCTACGAAATATTTTAATATGAACGGACTTTGTTCAGAGAAAATGAAAGTTTTTGTGGCGAAGGATTTGACGAAGACTTTGTTAATGAAAAATTTCAAGACGTTGGAATCAGTTTATCCATACAATAAACAATAATTTTAATAATTGTTGTAAATTGTGCTGGATTTTTACCTCTCGCTAAGAGATGTATTGAATTCATGCTAAAAATCGCATATCCAGATTTTAGTGAATAAGCACGTTTTAAGATCCCTAGAATCCGATTATAACATTTTTACGATGATGTCCGTATGTGTGTGTGGATGTGTGGATGTTGGATTCACGATTTCTCAAATACTATAAGACTTAAGACATTTTTAACTACGGATTCCTCAATCTAATAATAATGGGAAGAGTTGATTAAGTTTTGGTAACAATTGGACAACCGGAAGTAGTAGTTACAACAAAAAAATCATCTAAATATTATTTATCGAAAATTTATGTAAATACTTATATTAAAGAAAGTAAAATTCTTTATTCGAAAAATATAAATTCATTAATATATCTTCTATAGATTCAGAGATAAAGAAATGCATATAAAATATTTTGATGTATATAATAAATCTCAGATCAAACTACTTCAAAGCAAGAAATTCAAATGTTTGTAATTGACACATAAATGTCACTGTCAAAAATATTTGTATGCCATTATCAAAAATATTTGTACATCATGATGAAGATTATGAAAATAAAAAAAGTCAACAACGCAAAAGAATATACGCAAAAAAGAATACAGAAGGAATTTGCAAAAAAATGACGACTATAAAGAAAAAGAAAGTAGAAAAAGAAAATTTCAGGATATTGAATATAAAAAAAATGTATTTATTTTACATCATTTATATAAAAATAGCCCATAGATTTTGCAAATATATGTGAGAATTATTTTGTAGTGAGACATGAATATACGTATTTGTATTTAAAAATATTTTTCGTTTTATGAGTATAATATCTAGCGAGAGGTTATGTGCTGGCCACATCAGATTTTTATATTATTGATATTATGAAAAACTGATAATCACATTTCATTTCGAAATCGTTCCTGTAATGAGATATGGCCCGTGAACGTGGTTTTCAGATCGGTTTAGCCCAATGGAGAAATAGGAAATAAGGTTGGACGAAAGGTTGTTTAGGGTTAGGAGTAAGTTGAATTAACTATCCATCTCAATTTATTAAATGTGTTTCAAAATATGTAATTTCATACGCAATATATAACAAAAGTATACCGAAGTTCACGACGTTATTTAAAAAATCTGATGTGGCCAACACATGACCTTCCGTCAATTCCATGTTTGAAATAGCAATGAGCTTTTAAATAAAGTATCACTTCCGGTTGATCGTTTGTAAACAAAATCTAATTTGTTGTTCCAATACATAGAAAAGTCTGTAATACCAAATTTTAGATTATATTTTATTATGTTTTTCCTCGAAAATGTGTTAAGAGTTCCAAATTAAGTACCACTTCCGGTTTATCACATAGGTATAGTCGAAATATAATCTTGTTTCAAATTATACACGAGTTTTAAATACCAAATTTGAAAAGTTTTGAATCATGTTTTAATAATCATTTATTACTAAAAAGGATGAACCCATTACAAGTAAATGTACAAATAAAAGTAGAGAAATATACATCACAACATCTTACTATAAGATAAATACATATCACAAACTAACATAAACAATTATTATATAATTTGCACATGACATAGACGGGTGATTTACTTAAAACATTCGTTTTATATTTAGGCAAATAAAATGTGAATTGCAGTCGAGATGCTATTCGAGGGACGTGAAATGGAAGATGACACAATAAATCTGGACAGTCTATTTTGTTTTGCAAAATGTTGACCAGCATGGTCATAGCAATATATGAATGTCTGCTTTCGATGGATTCAAAACCAAATGAACTTAATAATATTTCCTGTTCAATGCCTCTGTCAGGATAACATGAATAGCGCTTGAACCACAGATATTTAAAAAATTTTCTTTGAATATTTTCCAAAGCATGTTTGTGACTGTGATAGGGTGAATACCAAATTATAATGGCATATTCCAGTTTTGATCTAACATAGGCAATGTAAAGGGTTAATAAGGCCTGCTCATTGAAGAAATGTTTGCAATTACGAATAATAAAGCCAAGCATTTTCGTAGCAGATGACACTAGGTTGTAAATATGCGAAGTAAACGTTAAATTCGGGTCAAACATTATACCTAAATCTTTCTTACTTGAACATCGATTTAATGAGACAATTTCTATGTTGTAGTTATAGATAATTGGATTCTTTCTACGACAGTATGTCATAACGCTACATTTATCTATGTTTAGTGGAAGTTTATTTATCGTACACCATTCCTGAATGTTGTCAATGTTTTTTTGCAAATGAATGCAGTCGTTAACGTTGTTAATTTCATAGCATATTTTAATATCGTCCGCGTACAAAATAATGTCACAGTTTACGAAATTGCAAATATCGTTAATAAACAAAACGAAAAGCATAGGGCCTAAGTTTGAGCCCTGTGGGACGCCAGATTTAGATGTATATGACGTACTCATAAAACCATTATATACTATAAATAGGTCACGATTATCCAGGTAAGAATTAAAAAAAGAAATTAATAAAGGGTTGAAACCAAAGTGATCCATTTTCTGAAGAAGTATATCGTGACTGATCTTATCAAAGGCCTTTGAGAAGTCAGTGTAAATTACATCTAGTTGGCCATTATTATCCAGTACTTCGGATACTTGTTGAGTGAATGTACACAAGTTAGTAACCGTGGAACGCATTGGCATAAAGCCATGTTGATGGTGCGATACAAAATTTCGAATTTGTGGAAATATTTTGTTATATAATATTATTTCGAAAAGCTTAGCTAGATTTGAAATAATAGATATGGGCCTATAATTATTAACTATAGTAGGATCACCTGATTTCAAAACGGGACAAACTTTTGTTTGCTTCCAAAGTGAAGGAAATGAACCAGATTGAATGCATTTATTGTATATGTACAGTAATGGTGTAGATAAGGCGTACATACAATCTTTCACTATAAAACTTGGGATCTGGTCAAGACCAGCAGTGGTAGTATTTTTAAGTTTCCGAGTCGCGGAAATCAGGTCATTTTCAGAAATAATATTAACATGAATATTATGAGAATTTTTTAAGCTATTATTTTGTATGCCAACTGGTGTTGGGTTATCGGTAGACGAGGTAGTAAAGACGCTTGAAAAATGTTCACGAAACAATTCGATAATAGACTGCGGATCATCAGCAACACTGCTATCATATTTCATTAAATCTGGTATCCGAGATCCGCCCTTTTTATTTTGGACATATGACCAAAATTTTTTGGGATCTGTATTGACATTTTTCTCAATGTTGCCTATATATTCTTTATATGAGAGATTAATTAAATGTTTGTTCATAGATCGAACTCTTTTGTATTCTGATAGGTCTTGTGTAGAATTAGACTTTTTATACTTCCTATAAAGTTTAGATTTTAGTTTTATGTTACCAATAATTTGTTTTGTGAACCATACTGGGAAAGATTTACGAGTTTTTTTATTTCGTTTAAGTGGCACATGCTGATCGAAAGCGGAATACAACAAATCATATAATTTATTGCATGCATCATTTACGTTATTACATTCAGTAACTATGGACCAATGACAATTTAATAATGTATCATATAAAAGGTGGAAGTTAGCTTTACTGAAATTATAAGTTTTAATATCATTATTACATTGAAAATTAGGCAGTGAATTATCTGAAAATAGTAACTCAATGAATAAAGCAGGGTGAAATATGTCTTCTCTTACAAGTGGTGCCTCATCATGGCCTACATTACATTTTATATTCGTGAATATTAAATCCAAAAACCGATTATTGCAATTCGCTACAGTATTACATTGAGATAATTGAACATACGTTGCAAAATTTATCATATGTTCACGTAAATGATTGTTCAACGTTTGTAAATGATAATTTGGAATGTTAAAGTCACCCATAATTAAGATATATTTCTCCGAGATACATTTATATTCTAAGAATGTGGTTAGGACTTCGAGATCTTCAATACGAGGGGTTACAGGAATGTATAAAACAAATATGACAATATTGTAATTTTGAAAGAATACTTTACACCCGATGATGTCAAAAGAGGGTAACATAATATATTTTTTCAAGAAAAGTTTCCTGTGAAGTAATACTTCCGGTTTATCAATTTTAGAAAACATCTAGTATGTCGTTCTCATATATATATAAAAGTCTTAAATAGCAAATTTGAAAAGTTTTGGATTGTATCAATTTATTTTTCACGAAAATCTGTTCAGAGCTTCAAATAATATCACTACCAGTTTATCAATTTTAGCCAAAATCGAATATGTTACTTTCCTTTATATAAAAGTCTTAAATACTAAATTTGACAAGTTTTGCAGTATACCATAATATATTTTTCACGAAAATCTGTTCAGAGCTTCAAATAAAGTATCACTTCTGGTTTATTAATTTTAGCCAAAAATCTAATATGTTGTTCCTCTTAATACTAAAATTGAAAAGTTTTAAATTATATTTTAATATAGTTTTTCATTAAAAACTGTTATAGGCTTCATATAGAGCACTTCCGGTCATCTAATTTTACACAAAATCTAATCAACTCTTTATATGACTGCAGAAAGCTTAAATACGGAAAATAGAAATATTTGGAAGTTTGTGATAAGTTATCGTGGACGAAAATGTCGTCACACACACACTCACACACACACACACACACACACACACACACACACACACGCACGCACACTCACACACACACGCACGCACGCTCGCCCGCACGCACGCATGCACGCGCGCACACGCAAACACACACTCACACGCGCACGCTCGCACACACACACACACACACACACGCACGCACGCATGCACGGACGCAGGCACGCGCACGCACACACACACACACACAGATATCATCGTAAAAATAGTAAAAACGTGTTGTGGGGACCCTAATTCGTGCTTATTCACTGAAAACTCTCCATCGAATTTTCGGACTGATAACATACCTCCCTTACCTACGGTATGACGGCAGGTAATAATACATACCTGGAGACTTCGCCATAAGTACATGATCTGAAATGACGCTTATGCGATTAGTTAGCTCAGAACTATACATTGTTTCAAAATAAGTCGGAGTAATAAATCAATCCGTCAAAGATATTCCAGTGATCACTTTAGTTCTCAATTATTTTTCTAGATCAGTATAACATATGCATAAAATTTTGGTGGAATGTTTTCATTTAAAGATGTACTCCACTTAATTTGGGATGAATTTAGGGCCGGTTGTAAACTATTGATGAATTCCTTAAGAGGACCAAATATATTGGGTAGCGTGCGTGGCAATAACTGAGAGCGATGGCCGTGCGATGAAGTGATGAGGCGTACATTGCCACCAGACCGCAGCATTCCCGAGGGATGTGCGGGAATTCCGCTGACCACTCCCGAACACCAGATCTCGATAGAGCACAAGGATCGAGAACATTACTTCTTACTTATAACGTAGATGGATCACGGAATTAAACACGACAGAATTCAAGTTGATGAAGACTGTAGAAATTTTTAGGTCATTCGCAAATAACCATCGTTCAGACAATGATTTTAAACGTTCACCTACATTTCTTAGCGCGCTGTGACTTCACCCGAATCATGTTCCGTGTTCAAATCCCATAGATTTATTTTTACCTCTCGCTAAGAGAGGTATTGAATTCGTGCTAAAAATCGCATATCCAGATTTTAGTGAATAAGCACGTTTTAAGGTCCCTAGAATCCGATTATAACATTTTTATGATGTGTGTGTGTGTGTGTGTGTGTGTGTGTGTGTGTGTGTGTGTGTGTGTGTGTGTGCGTGTGCTTGTGCGTGTGCGTGTCTGTGTGTGTGTGTGTGTGTGTGTGTGTGTGTGTGTGTATGTGTGTTGGATTCACGATTTCTCAAATACTATAAAATTAAGACATTTTTAACTACGGATTCCTCAATCTAATAATAATCGGAAGAGTTGATTAAGTTTTGGTAACAATTGGACGAAAGTAGTAGTTACAAGAAAAAAATCATCTAAATATTATTTTTCGATAATTGATGTAAATATTTATATTAAAGAACGTTAAATTCTTTATTCGATAAATATACATTCATTATTACATATTCTATAGATTTAGAGATAAAGAAATGCGTATAAAATAATTTGATGTAATAAATCTCAGATCAAACTACTTCAAGGCAAGAAGAATATGCGCAAAATATGCGAGAATACATGAATATATGTATTTGTATTTAAAAATATTTTTCGTTTTATGCGTATAACCAGGTAAAATAACTGGCGAGAGGTTATGTGCTGGCCCCATCAGATTTTTAGTACCTAGTACAGTAAATTTTTAAAGATGTCCGATCAAGGTCATTATGAATGGACGAATTAACAAATTGGCATACATTGATCTCTCTCATTTGCAAAGACTAGAAGCGTGTGCGATAAGGATGGATAACACACGCTTGTCTTTCAAAAATTCATATTGTTTCGACTAAATTAGGACATTTTATTTTAAAACGATGCTCGTTGTTGACAATACTTTCGCTGTAACGTAAGTTTATTTATTAATTCAGATATTTACCATTATTCATACACGTGCATATAGAGTTATTGTCTGTTTGTCAATATATTATTTTTCATTTAAATTTACAAATAAACTTACCAATATACCAGTTGATTATTTTTGAATTTTGAATGCTTTGACTGTGACATATATTTTTATAACAAAATAATGGTAGTATCTATGAGGACAAGGTGTAATGTTTTTGGCCTGGCGGTGAAAGACTGTATTTTTAGGTTCAAAAATGCATTTATTTTTCTACATGGTCCCCCATAAGCTCAATGCACGTTGTCCAACATTTTTCCAATAAATGGGATTCTATCCCTGAAGTGCGATTCCGGAAGGCCTGTAAAATACCCATCTACGGCTGCTTTCACTTCTTTATTCGAGTCAAAACGCTTTCCAACCATTTTTTTTTTTAAATTTGGAAATATGTGGAAGCCGGTAGTAGCCAAATCTGGTGAATTGCGTGGAAGCTACAACAATTCGTACCTCAAATTCCTTTGCTAAATCACTTTCGTGAGCAAGTGCATTGTCCTGGTGAAAGATAATTTTTATCTCCCGCTACTCTTGGTAAGGGAGGTATAGGGATCGTGCTAAAAATCGCATATCGAGATTTTGGTAAATGACCACGTTTTAAGGACCCTAGAATCCAATTTTAACATTTTCACGATGATGTCTGTGTGTGTGTATGTGTGTATGTGTGTAAGTGTGTAAGTGTGTATATGTATTTGTGTACGTGTGTACGTGTGTATGTGTGTATGTGTGTATGTGTGTATGTGTGTATGTGTGTATGTGTGTATGTGTGTACGTGTGTACGTGTGTACGTGTGTACGTGTGTATGTGTGTATGTGTGTATGTGTGTATGTGTGTATGTGTGTATTTGTGTATGTGTATATGTGTGTATGTGTGTATGTGTGTATGTGTGTATGTGTGTATGTGTGTATGTGTGCATGTGTATGTGTGTATGTGTGTATGCGTGTATGCGTGTATGTGTGTGTGTATGTGTGTATGTGTGTATGTGTGTATGTGTGTATGTGTGTATGTGTGTATGTGTGTATGTGTGTATGTGTCTATGTGTGTATGTGTGTATGTGTGTACGTGTGTATGTGTGTATTTGTGTATGTGTGTACGTGTGTATGTGTGTATGTGTATATGTGTGTATGTGTGTATGTGTGTATGTGTGTATGTGTGTATGTGTATGTGTGTATGTGTGTATGTGTGTATGTGTGTATGTGTGTATGTGTGTATGTGTGTATGTGTGTATGTGTGTATGTGTGTATGTGTGTATGTGTGTATGTGTGTATGTGTGTATGTGTGTATGTGGGTATGTGTGTATGTATGTATGTGTGGATCCTCCACTCTCAAATACTATCATTCAGAAAATTTTGAAACCTTGAATTTCGAACTTTTTCTGTAATGGAAAGAGCCCATTAGATTTTGGTGAAAATCGGATAGCCGAAAATGGCACTTTACTAGAAGCTCAAAATAGTTTTTCTACGAAAAATACCATTAAATGTTATTTTCTCGAGATTAATGTTATTATAAAAATTAAATATTATTAAATTTTGTATAGATTTTCATTAATACTTTTTCTATATATTTTATGGATAAATTTATAAAATTCCATAGCCTACGCTTTTTTGATAGTGACATTTATTTATCAGTTACATTAAACAAACTAAACGCAGTTATTCAAATGTATGTAACTGACAGATAAATGTCACTATCAAAAAACTAAACATTTGAAAAGAATATTAGTAACGTAACAAAGAAGAAAGTAAGTAGAACAATAAAAAAGGAATTCAATACAGTTTCCAGCATAAGTAAATATATATATGTATACTCTATCCGTTTTAACTATAGAGTGGCGAGAAGATATGAGTAGTTTGATCTTGTTTTCTGATTTGACAATGCTTCGATATTATCCAATCAAACAACAAGATCAATCTGCTCCTATTTTCACACCACTCTATAGTTAAAACAGATAGAGGTTAGTATTTAGATTAATAAAAATTAACGATTCACAAAAATGTTAAAGCTAATCCTCATTTTTGGATTAGTGAATTCTATTCTATCCAGGTATTTAAAATTTAATCTTCATTTTATTATAGCTTCGGTGGATCAATGTCATGAGTGCTCTCGGGGCTTTGAGTTCGAATCCCACTACGGCATGGTTGTGTGTGAATGTGAACCCACTCTGTAATTGGGATTTAATCCTGTTTAGAGGTTTGAAAAAAGATAGTTACTTGGATTAGATTAGACTATATTTGAAGAAATAAATTGTCAAAATTAGAGTAAAATTCGCTAATCCAAAAATAAGGTTTAACTTAATCTTTTTTTGTGACTCGGGCTGTAAATGGCGGGAGGTATTGTGATGGCCACACCAGATTTTTTGTTACTGTAGGTAGTTTATTCGTATAATTGTACTTGTCTCAAACTGGCTCTGGCTAATCATAACTTTAGTTGTTTATTATTAATTAAAAGAAAAATTCTTATATTCCCAGCACTCTGTACTCTTATTTATTTTGTGTTCATAACAGGCAAGTGTGTTTAAATGCTTGATATTTTATATTTTTATAACCAACTAACAAATTGTACAAATAAAAATTTAATTTGTGTTTAACATGTTTATTTCTAACTCTTTTTAACTTGAGAAAAACTCTGCAAATCCTCAGCAAAATACATTTACATTTTACATACACAATTGCAGATTCCCTTTATGGCCTAAGGCGTCAAAAACTGCGCGTTTGAATTGTTTGTTTTTGTCTTCTTCGTGGGGTCTACCTATGTGTTTCATTCTGACGTGAACGTTAAGTAATACGCCAGTTTCAATATCTAACAGTCTCCGATGTATTGGATGAATACGTTTGATGTTTGTTATTCTCACCTGGCCTACAATGAAATTTATGCGTCGGAATTGGATTTGTTAGAAGGAAAATATTTCGCACGGAATTCACAAAGAAGATAACGGATGATTTGTTTCAAATGTCAAGATTAATATACTTTGAAGTAATTTAAATAGTGTATACTTGTTCCTCAAACCACTACAACTTTAAGCTGATTAGACCACCTAGAAAACGGGTAATAACACTATTTAATTAAATTTTGAAAACCATTTTTTTTACGTGACATAAAAAGTAGTCTTCTATATTGACATGCCGGCAGGAAATGATTCACATCTCTGCGAGATTTATTCAGGTTTGGTAGAGGAAAGAATTACCCAAGATGCGAAGGTAAGGGTCGGAAATTCCGATCAGCGTATAAATAATCATGAAGTCAGATACAGGCTGCAGAACCGTGTCATATATCAGACGTGAAGTTGGCGGCATGATAGATTTCCTACAGGATTCAAGGAAATAATAGAGAAGGATAATTCAAATAAAGAGTAGAAGAATTCTAGTAACCTCCCGATACCCTTAGTAAGAGAGGTATAGGGATCGTGCTAAAAATCGTATATCAAAATTTTGTTAAGTGGGCTTGTTTTAAGATCCCTAGAATCCAATTTTAACATTTGCACGATGATGTCTGTGTGTATGTGTGTAAGTGTGTGTGTGTATGTGTGTGTGTATGTGTGTGTGTGTGTGTGTGTGTGTGTGTGTGTGTGTGTGTGTATGTGTGTGTATGTGTGTGTATGTGCGTGTGTGTGTGTGTGTGTGTGTGTGTGTGTGTGTGTGTGCGTGCGTGCGTACGTGTGTGTGTGCGAGCGTGCGTGCGTGCGTGCGTGTGTGTGTGTATGTGTGGATCCTCCACTCTAACTCAAATATTATCATTCAGAAAATTTTGAAAACTTGTATTTCGACCTTTTTACCTCTCGCTGAGAAAGGTATTGAATTCATGATAAAAATCGCATACCCAGATTTTAGTGAATAAGCTCGTTTTAAGGTCCCTAGAATCCGATTATAACATTATTACGATCATGTCCGTATGTGTGTGTATGTGTGATCCACGATTCCGCAAATACTATTAGACTTAAGACATTTTTAACTACGGATTCCTCAATCTAACAATAATGGGAAGAGTTGATTAAGTTTTGGTAACAATTGGGCAACCGGAAGTAGTAGTTACAAGAAAAAAATCATCTAAATATTATTTATCGAAAATTTATGTAAATACTTATATTAAAGAATGTTAAATTCTTTATTCGATAAATATAAATTCATTATTACATCTTCTATAGATTTAGAGATAAAAAAATGCATATAAAATAATGTAAAAATTCTCATATCAAACTACTTTAACGCAAGAAATTCAAATGTTTGTAATTTACATCATTATGAAGATTATGAAAATAAAAAAGTCAACAACGCAAAAGAATATACGTAAAAAGAATATAAAATGAATTTGCGAAAAAATGACGAATATAAAGAAAAAGAAAAGGAAAGTAGAAAAAGAAAATTTCAGGATATTGAACATAAAGAAAATGTATGTATTGTACATAATTTATATTAAAATATCCCATAGATTTTGCAAATATATGTGAGAATTTATTTGTAGTGAGACATGTATTTGTATTTAAAAATATTTTTCGTTTTATGCGTACAACCAGATAAAATATCTGGCGAGAGCTTATGTGCTGGCCACATCAGATTTTTCTAATATGGAAAGAGCCCATTAGATTTTAGTGAAAATCGGATAATCGGAAATGGCACTTTACCTGAAGCTCAAAATAGTTTTTCAATACAGTTTCCAGCATAAGTAAATATGTATGTATGTATTTAGATTAATGAAAATTAACGATTCACAAAAAAGTTTGAGCTAATTCTCATATTTGGATTAGTGAATTCTATTCTATCCCGGTATTTAAAATTTTATTATAGCTCCGGTAGTTCAATGGTTAGAGCAACGCCTCATAAGTCATGAGTGCGCTCGGGGCTCTGGGTTCGAATCCCACTCTGTAAAAGGGATTTAATACTGTTGAGGGGTTTAAAAAAAGGTAGTTACTTGGATTAGATTATACTATATTTATGAAATACATTGTTAAAATTAGAGTAAAATTCGATAATCCAAAAATAAGGATTAACTTAATCTTTTTGTGACTCGGGTTGTAAATGGCGGGAGGTATCGTGTAGGCCACACCAGATTTTATTTGTAATGCTTTGATTTTGTGAATAGTATATAGAAAGGGAAAATAGCGTTCTCTGAGCAAATTTTTCGGGTAAAAAGTGAAACACACACATTCCAATTTATTGTTTCCTTTGGTGTTTATTGTAGTGTATGAGGTTTCTATTGTTGTCGTAAATTAAAACCAGGTCTTTATGGAAGTATTTTACAAGATTGGGAGCACGTATAATAGCCGGAGAAGTTCTAAATTTAATCTGGAGTGTGGCGCAGTAGCTTGGGGATTACAGAGACGTACTGACCACTTTACGAGGGTGTTCATTGCTCTAACACTGCCATAAGCTTCACTACATGGATTGCGCACTGATTGAGTAGGACCTTACACGTACAATCCACACAATACCGGAAGAAAAATACCAAATAAGATTGTGGATATTGTCAGCTTATAGAATTTATGCATTCGGGAATGGTGTGATATTTCTTTGGTTTGTTTTGGTGAGGTTAACAAGGAGTTAATATCTTCCCTCATCTTGTGGTAATTAGCTGAGTGCATTGGGGAGACTCAGATAGTTTTAGTGACACGTGGAATGCAGCCACGTGTTACCTCGTGAGAGATATGTGCTAAGATTCACTTTCTCACATACTAGATTCTACTACACCATTAAGGCCAACGCGCACTTCAGCGACCGAAGCGAAGCGAAGAGAAGTTTTTTCATTCAATGTATTATTATGTGTATACGCGCACTTTGGAGCAGCGAAGAGCAGAGCAACGAGGCGACTATTCACATAAGAATACATTGAATGAAAAAACTTCTCTTCGCTTCGCGTCGCTCAAGTGCGTGGCGGCCTTTAGCCTGTAAAAAGTTAAGAAATTCTAAATCAATACTATAACTATATTATTTATTAAGTAGCTATTCGCAAAGTAATAGAAAGTATATATTTATTTATCAAAGACTGGTTTTCTATATTAATAGGGTGTCTCAAACTCGCGCCCCAGACGAAACCGACACTTGCCGACGACAATAGGTTGCCAAGAAATAGAAGAATATAATTTGCGGCTGCTTGCATAACGGAGTTACAAGACTTTTTAATCCACCAATCCCGGAAGGATATCTTGAGGTGTGATGATATTGTTACAAAATAAAACTGGTTGCTAGGTTTTAAAAATAGTACTAGTGAGTTACAAAATTTGTTTGACTTACTGTAATTTTGACTTTTTAGAGTTGACTTTTCAATGTCAACAAATTTAGGTTAGCGAAGGTGTCATCCGAGATCATCATTTATATCTTACAGTGCAACGTGTTGTAGCAGCTGTGTAAAATGTGTTAAACGAAAATATTATTGTCATTTGATCTGGCATAACTTGACCGGTCTCAGCAATCCTATTGTCAGATGAAATGAAATCGGTTTCATTTCCTCTGACTATTTATCGCTGACTTTTCTATTGCTCATGCGCACCTGTCTATGAAGTTCTTTACGGAGTAAAATATAACTGCAGAAACGTCAGAAATTGTTTGAAGCATATAAAATTATTATGCTTGCATACCATTACATTATTATTCCATCGTTTTACTTTACCTCTTTTGACAAACTTTCGTATTCTGTCCGCTCTCAGACATTCATTCATTTTTTTTCCTCCGTCATACCTTAGGTAAGGAAGGTATTGTTTTTGGTCAAATAATTCGATAATAAGTTTTTAATGAATAAGCACGTTTTAGTAAACGATTTTACTATTTTTGTCTGTATGTATGGATGGATGGATGGATGGGTGGATGTATGGATGGTTGTATGGATGGATGTATGGATGAATGTGTGTGTGTGTGTGTGACGATTTTTTTTGGATCGTATAACTCCAATAAAACCTTTTCAAAAATTATAATTTTTGCGTATTCCTCTTCTTTACATCCATATGAAGAGCTGATTAGACTTTGGTTATAATTGGCCAACCGGAAGTACCCTAATTTGAAGTTTTTCTTGAAAAAACAATGTTAAATATAATTTAATGTTAAATAAAAATAAATAAATAAATAAATATATCATTACGGCTTATTATCCCTTGCTGGGTGTGCAAATCTGTTTTGGACACAGATTTCGGTAATGATGAAATATTATTAATTATTTATTTAATTTTATTTTAAATATTAAAGAATATTTTATTCTCTATACAATTTGATTACAGTTTATACTTCATATTCAATAGTATACAGAAAATACTGATTGACAGATGTCATTTTCAAGTGCAATTGACATAATATGTTTGTGTTATAACTTTACTGGAAATATAGAAACTTTTTGTATGGAATTTGTGCAAAATTCATGGAAATGACTTATGGTAAGTTACAAGAAATATGTAATTTTTTGGAAGAAATTTTCTGTGTGGAATTTGTACAAAATACATGAAACTGGCGGAAGGTAATGTGCTGGCCACATCAGATTTTTTAAAAGTTTTAAGTAGCCGAAAGAATTATGTAAATTTTTTAACCATTTGTGTAGATTTTATAATTTCAACTAAAATGAGTTTGGGCTAATACATAAAAGAATAGTATATTAAGTATTAAGAACGGTAATTCCTTAACGTTCGTGATGCTTATACTATTTTTTGCACGATCGACGCACAAAATTTAAAAGAAAAATAAGATTTGATAATTATTTTGACGTATTACAAATTATTAGTTATCATTTTTGAAGTAAGCTTTGATTTTTGTTTTTATTTATGTACCGTCTCGCCTCCTGAACGGTAAGTGAAGCACATCACTTACCGACGTGAGTCACATCACTTACCGTTCAGTAATTTGTAAATAAGACCTACTGTCTTGGAAACACTATCAGTAAACATAAAAAATAATCCGATCGTGCAAAAAATAGTTTTATTTATTTTGAATTTAATTTTCTTCGTTATGTTCATATTGTTTAAAATAGCCTTATTTATTTTACAAAATCCCAGAAATATGATTAACAAAATTTCTTCATCTTGTCTTCACGGGAGTGAAAGTATATCCCAAAGAGTTGTTCGTATTTTCAAATATAAATAGGGCCTAAGTTGTTCGTGAGTTGAATATCTCTTTCTCGGTACTTGCACCAGTACATTGTCCGTATCGTAAGTTACAGTCAGGGGGTAAATGACCCTTGTCAGGTGGAGTAATCCGCGCCCCCGAATTACACGGTCAGGCGGGTGAGATTTATTCCTTCCACCCCACGGCAGTTCTTTCGAATACCACGCTCAAAATACCCGTTTTATTTCATCCTTTTACTAGGGAAGCATTCCTAGTTAGCTTTATGACAGGAATAAAACAAAGAAAACTTATTACTTTAATAGGGATGTTAAAATTGTTGAAATTTTACTTGAACCGTAAGTGAAAACATTATATTAAATGTGTACGCATTAATTTGACTTAAAAAGAACAACTAATGTATGCAATAAAAGTTTTGAGAAAAGATGTTACATACTTTATTACAATGGGCTCGTCCAAGTTTTCGACTTTTTAGAAATTACATGTCGCATATGAATTTTGAATATAAATAAATGATATACCTATAATAATGTAATTAAAGTTTTTAGAGCAAAATGATCGCCATGTTGTGACGTCAGCGTCATTACAGTTGTCCAGTTACTCTGTGAAAATGTCACTATACAGTGGTGCATCCATATTTTGTTCATAAATTCGCGATTGGCTTTACCCATACTCCAACACACACATTTTATTATATTCGAGTAATTTTTTATTAGGATCAAAAGAAAATTTACTTATTAAATAAATTTATATTATATTTATAATTTATGTTTTAATTATTGTAATCTCAATACTTGTCATTGTTGTAATCATTTAGTAAATAGGAATGTAAATGTTGGATTACTTTTTTGAACTATGCTTTGATTATTGTAATCAATACTGTCATTGTTGTATTTAATTATAAATAGAAAATAGTTTAAATACTATTTTAGTTATACTAATGGCACTTGATGAGTATAATAACTAGAGGTGGGCGCGTGAGTAACTTTTTGTTCACGATCACGCATGCTCACGGAACTAAAAATGTAATCACGATCAATCACGCACGACTTTTTATGTTTAATTCACGGTCACTCACGCACATTATTTTATTTTGGCACTCACGCCCAATCACACCCAGCGGGTCACGTAATTGTTTCTATGTACATTTAAGCCTGTTTAACACAGTTATTAGTTGTTATCAAATTTGTTAACAAATTGGTAATAAGTTAGGTAACAGATTGGTTTCATTGGGAACGAATGTTTATGGACAAATAATTTTGACCCAATTGTAACTCAGCTCAGTACACAACTGAGTTAAGATGAAGTGAGTCGTGATGTTTGCAAAAAGAACAAGTTTAATTCCATTTTTACACTTCCTTCTTTACCGATAGTATTTGCTGTAGCAGCTGTCAAAATTATTGACTTATTTTCTGATCTATGATACTGTTTATAAACGAAAAATGGATAATGTTGAAAATATATTACTGTAATGTGTATATGTGAATATAAAATTTGTTGTATTATATAACCTTAAAACGCAAACTAATTATTTGAAATCATTTTGAGTTTTGTAAACAAACTTGTAGTGCAGCATCGGAAGGGGGGAAGTGATCTGAGATGAGCTGAGATTTTGTCCAAAAAGAATACAGCTAATAACAAGAATGTAAAGTAAAAAATAGAAAAAACTTGTACTCACGCCCGATTAAATTTCATCACGCAAGATAATTTTTTAGTGCCTCGCGCTCACGTCCAATCACGACGCAAAATTTAAATTATATTTACGTTCACGATCACGCGGGTCACGTCGTGACCCATCGTGACCAGACAAAATCACGGCCCGCTCCCACCTCTAATAATAACCTTCAATATTATATTAAAGAAAGTCTTAAAGTCACATTAATTAAAGCAAATAAAACAAGTAAAAATTATTAATTTTACTTACCTGATTTTTATTTATGTATAAATACGTACTTTGGAAGTTTTTCATAAATTATCATTTAACACTACTTCTATACCTATTCATGTAAGTAAATCAAACAAATATATATTTTGAAATGATATAATAACTATCTCGTTTATTTATTACCATTAGCTCTAAAGATTTTTGATTTTTATTCTTGCAACATTAACGTATGTCGGTTCTCTCTGCTTATGCCGGAGTGACGCTAACGTCAGAACTTTCGCGCCACAACTTTAATAATTATTTTAGGCGTTATTAAGCATAATTTCAAGAAAAAAATACGGAATTTCTGTTTTTAAATTCTTCGTAACATATAAAAAAATCTGATGTGGCTAGCACATTACCTTCCGTCAGTTCTATGTATTTTGTACAAATTTCATACGGAAAGTTCCTTGCTAAATTAAATATTCTATTTCTTGTACATTACCTTCAGGCAGTTACATGTATTTTATGCAAATTTCATACAGAAAATTATTATTTTGTGACGTTTTCTAAATACAGTGTAATGTATCTGCAGAAATAAAAGATTTATTATTATTATTATTATTTCTTGTACATTACCTTAAAGCAGTTGTATGTATTTTATACAAATTCCATACAGAAAGCAAAAGATCCTATACCTATTTCCA
>OY720456.1:48708606-48988606 GCA_963082715.1 Harpalus rubripes | reverse complement strand
CTAAGTAAACTCCCAAGTATTTTATGGCGCTGTTATCGGTATTCCATACTATTTCCTTTTCACATATTTTTATATTTGTGGCAGGTTTATCTCTGCGGAGAATGAATATTTTTGCTTCACATTTATCGGCGTTGATTGTTATACACCATTTTTTATAACATTCGGTTATTGCGTCAATGGAGCTTTGTAGATTTTTTATTGCTGTGTTTATGTCATTACTGTGACTAATTCTGGCAGTATCATCTGAGTACATTGCGATTTCTCCGTTTTGAATGTTGGGTATGTCAGAATTATATACATTAAATAGTGTAGGGTCAAGTACGGATCCTTGCGGGACACCGGATTTTATCGTTTTTGTGTCTGATAATGTTGAATTAATTCTTACTGCAAATGTTCAGTTTTCCAGGAGAGAAAATATGATTTTTGTTAGATATTCGGGCATGTCGCATTTTAGTAGTTTATATTTTAGACCATCTATCCAGACCTTGTCGAACGCTTGGGCTATGTCTAAGAAGGTGATCGCTGTGTATTTTTTATTTTCAAATCCTTTGCTGACTGTTTCTGTTATTCCTGTTAGTTGATGTATAGTTGAATGGTGTTTTTGAAATCCGAATTGAAATTTTGGTATAATACTGTTTTGGTCGGTAAATTCGTTGAGTCGTCTTTGTATGATTCTTTCTAATATTTGACATAGTTGTTAGTAAGCTGATAGGTCTATATCCTGATGGCGTTGAATGGTCCTTGTTTGGTTTTGGGAACAATACTATTTGAGCATGTTTCCAAGTGTTTGGAAAATATCCCGTTTTTAGACATGCATTGAATATGTTTGTTAAGTGTATGAGCGCCTTTTCTGTTATGTGTTTTAGTATTATGTTTGGTATCAGATCGTGGCCTGGCACTTTTTGATTAGGCAAGTTTTTTATGGGGGAGTATATTTCATCTGTTGTTTTTTGTTCGTAGATATATGTGTTTGTAAATTGTTTATTTGCTGTGTGTTGCTGAATTTCTCTAATATTATTTGTGTTTTCGTTAGTTGTGTTTGGCTGAAATACTTTTTCTAAGTGTGAGGAGGAGATAGAGCATTTCTCCCGCTATTTAATTTTTATTAATTTAAATATACCTACTTAATATTTAGTTATTGCAGAAACTGTATTAAGATCCATTCCATATAACTATAATTCTATTTACTATTTTTTTTTAAAAAAAAACGTTACTATTATTAATTTGAAATTAGTTCTTTGACAGTGACATTTATCTGTCAGTTACATACATTTAAGTTATAAACTGTGTAACTAAGGAGTTTTGCTTGTTTAAAGTATAGACTCCAGGATTAAAATTATAGATAATTTTATAAATTTATCCATAAAATATATAGAAAAAGTATTTATGCAAATCTGTAGAAAATTTAATAATCTTTAATTTTTATAACACAAATCTTGAAAAAATAACATTTGAAGGTATTTTTCGAAGAAAATCTATTTTGAGTATCAAGTAAAGTGCTATTTTCGGTTATCTGATATACACCAAAATCTAATGGCCTTTTTCCATAATAGAATAAGGTAGAAATACAAGGTTTCAAAATTTTCTGAATGATAGTATTTAAGTTAGAGCGGAGGATCCACACATACATACACACATTAGAATTATAAAAATATTAACAATTTATGAAATAAACATATTAATAAGGCATTATTCTTTTAAATACTTGGTTTGGTTGACTGGTAACATATCTATCCTAATATGTATATAGTTTATTTTATCAAAAAACTGAATATACTTATGATGTCAATCAGTGGCGTAACTAGAAATCTTACGCCCCTATGAGAAAATTTTCTTGGCTGTCTTGATTTACAACACTCCAAGAAAAAATTTAAAAGCAATAAAAAAAATATTAATTTTTACATTATACGGTGACAGTAATATTATAATATTTTTTACGTAATTATTAATTAATTTTTTTCATTGTAATCAAATTTTCATTGTTTTAATCAAGCTTTTTTTTGTTGTAATCAAAAATCTTTTAAAAAAACCCTAAGGAATATAATCAGAGTAACATATTTTCATTAAATTACCCAACTCTTGATACACAAATTCATAGATACAGGGGCCTATTCTTTAACTCAGTGGTTAATTTTTAACTACTGGTTAATTAAGTATGTTGACATGTAACAAAAAAGGGATTTTTAGTTGTCAAATCATTATCTATTGGATAAAAATTTTAACCAGTGGTTAAAAATTAACTACGGAGTTAGAGAATAGGACCCACAATTGTTAATCAAAAAACGTGCCATAGGCGTTTAACATTGGAAATCAGTTTTCCGTTGCGTAAAAGTTCCCAATTAATTTTAGATTAAAAATGTTTCATATAAAACCTGTAGATAATTAAATTATATGCCGAATTCACTAAACTTGTTTTTAACATAGTATTAGGTAGATGATTTTATTTCTAATTCATTGTGTGCTATTGTTTAGAACTATGCCCTGTTCCATTTAAAACATTCAGCAGATGGTGCTCGCATCAGCGTCAGTTTTAAGTAAACTTGTCTCTTGTCTCTAATTTTAGCCAATCAGAGAGCTCAAAACTATTCCCTATTCTCTGCAATATGAATGGCTTAAATACCTGAAAAAATAAAATGGGGGGGGGGGGAGGCGGGGGCGGCATTTTTATATAAGAACAAAGGCGGCTGATAGGTTAGGATCGGCCCTGATTCTAGGAACCTTAAAACGTGGTCATTTACCAAAATCTCGATATGCGATTTTTAGCATGATCCCTGTACCTCCCTTACCAAGGGTAGCGGGAGTTAAAAAATTGAAAGATGTTATTAAAACTTGAATTACACAGATCTATCTATCGGTTAGTTGGACGTTGACGTTTTTGGGGATGTGAAGAAAGTGTAGTATTGATTGTTCCTGCATTGAGCAACAGATACATTGTTAAAAATTATGTTATAAACAATTCCAAACTGAACCACCTTTCCCGTGGTGCGTATAAAATTAATCTTGTTAATTTTATGGGCGAATGCTGTGCAATATTTCCGCAAGGCATTCCAGAATAAAATAATCGGATTTCTGGCAACGTAGAGTAATATCATTGGATTTCACAGTCGAATTTGCGGAGAAACAAGCAGCGTCTGTTCGCCGCGTACGTACGGCGTATGGCAACTGCGGTATCTGAAAAATGCTTCGTGGATATGGATTTTGTATGTTTCAATAACAGCATTTTATCGTTCAATGAATAACCAACTACGTTTTCGTCTTGTTTCGATGCTCTGAATACATTGCAAGACTTACAGACTTAGACTTTTCAGCTCCA
Organism: Harpalus rubripes; assembly: GCA_963082715.1. Classification (NCBI taxonomy): domain Eukaryota; kingdom Metazoa; phylum Arthropoda; class Insecta; order Coleoptera; family Carabidae; genus Harpalus; species Harpalus rubripes. Next base: position 48,985,293 of record OY720456.1, on the reverse strand, counting down.
TACACATACGAGCGATATTAAAGACGAGATAACCGTATTTGTTCAGTTTCACAAACGCCTAACATACATACGAGGATGTATTTAGTTCTCTTTAATTACTAATGAATTACCCAAAAACCAAATTTATTACGGTTGATTTTTACCTTCCGTCACCTTTAGGTAAAAAAGGTATTGTCTTTGGTCAAAAAAATCGATGATGAGTTTTTAATGAATAAGGACGTTTTGGGGTCCCTAAAATACGATTTTACTATTTTTACGATGATGTCTGTATGTATGTATGGATGGATGTATGCAACGACCAAATATAACTAGACAAAACATTCCCTATCCCTCCTCACCGAATGTTTTGATTTCGGTTGGCCAGACGGAGAAACTAGAGATAGAGACATGTCTGGTCTAGTTCGAATATTTCTCACTAGAGGCCACGAAGAGTGTCAGTGTAGACACTGATACTCTACGTGGCCTCAGTAATGACCTCTAGTGAGTAATACTCGGACTAGACAAGATATATCTCTATCTCTGGTTTCTCTCGTGTGTGCGTGTGTGTGTGTGTGTGTGTGTGTGTGTGTGTGTGTGTGTGTGTGTGTGTGTGTGTGTGTGTGTGTGTGTGTGTGTGTGTGCGTGCGTGCGTGCGTGCGTGTGGGTGTGTGTGTGTATGTGTGTGTTTGTGTGTGTGTGTTTGTTTGTGTGTGTGTGTGTGTGTGTGTGTGTGTGTGTGTGTGTGTGTGTGCGTGCGCGTGCGCGTGTTCGTGTGCGTGTGTGTGTGTGTGTGAGTGAGTGTGAGTGTGTGTGTGTGTGTGTGTGTGTGTGTGTGCGTGTGTGCGTGTGTGCGTGTGTGTGTGTCTTTCGGACGCGTATAACTCCAATACCACCTTTCCAAAAATTATAATTTTTTCGTATACCTCTTCTTTACATCCAAATGAAGAGCTGGTTAGATTTTGGTTATAATTTGTCAACCGGAAGTACCCTAATTTGAAGATTTTGACAGTTTTTCTTGAAAAAACGCTGTTAAATATCCCTTTTTCATATTTAATATTATTATAAATATTAAAGAATATTTTATGCTCTATACGATTTGATTACATTTTATACTTTATATTCAAAAGATATAGATAAAAAATTATAAAGAAATTAAATTTCATAAAACAGCCAGCTTTGTTATAAACATGGAACAGCTACTTGCAGCTACTACATTAAGAAAATTCTGATTGACAGATGTCAATGTCAAGTGCAATTGACATATACTCTATCCATTTTAACTATAGACTAGATAGCGTTTCGAGCGCGGCCGTTTTTACATGTATTAAATAAAGACTTCAAATTTTGGCGCCATTCCTGGATTTAAAAAAAAACTTTCTAATTGACATTGTTTTTATTCATACAATGACTTATAATCTCCGTAGCTTTCTCTACATATCGGCGAAAGGGGCATGCATAAATGAAAACCAAATTATTCAAATAAATTTGAAAGAAAACAACGTAAAATAAAAATATAATTCACCTTTAAAATATAAATATTTACATTATATGTATATTCTAAACAATATTTTTTTGTTCCTGGTGTGATCCGAATGCCCTTTTTCCTCATGTTCTTTATAGCTTTCCAAATACTACATCGTCCTATGTCCACCCAGTTCTGATGCCACAATTTGGACACATTTTGATTTGGAATATGGATTCGAGGCGCGATATATGTGCAGTATAAATTATACGCCATTTTTGTGCTCGCTTCGGAGGGCCTTTCCTTTTAGATGTTGTAAAATAGTGGCAGAGCCAGGTTCAAGATTTTATCCATAATATTAACGAAGAAAACAATAACAAAACTAACGAAAAATTAAGAAACGCGCACAACGAAAACTATGTAATATGAAATATAACGCCAAAACACTATGAAAAGAACAATAATATAATTAACAAACAGAAGTGAACAGAAATTAATAATATGAAATAAATCGTGTACTATTGACTTGGTTGACTTTTATTTATTTTATGTCAGACGGCATAACATAAATCAAAATAATTGATACAATTGTCAAGTAAATTTAAATTTCGCGTCAATTATTTTGCTGTGTAAACTCGGTTCAAGATTGAACCAATCAGAGAGCTAGAATTTTAGGCCCTATCTCACCCAACGCTTTATAGTTGAAACAGATAGAGTATAGTATGTTTGTGGTATAATTTTCCTGGCAATATAGAAACTTTCTGTATGGAATATGTACAAAATACATAGAAGTGACTTAAGGTAATGTACTGGAAATATTGAATCTTTTGTAAGAAACTTTCTGTGTGGAATTTGTACAAAGTACATAGAATTGACGGAAGGTAATGTGCTGGCTACATCAGATTTTTAAATAAACACTTAGGATTACAGGGTCCAACATAACTAATTTTTGTTCAACATTAACTTCCAGTTCTTCCTTCATCCCAGTTAAAACCACGGTTAATATAGTTCTTGCCATCCTTAAAAAGTTAGGGATGTTATATTAAGCATCGATGGGAGCCTACACGGAGCAAAGCAGAGTGACTGGCTTCCGGCGGATCGCCAGTGGGTAATTATGTAACAATTAATGAGTACTAAATTTTCTGATTGATTTCGTGTGATTTTGCCCAGCTTCACGTGCCTTGAAAAGACTGTACCATTAACAAAGTTTAAAATCCAAATCTGAATTTGTGCGGAAAGAAGTGCCTTGTTTGTTTAGCCTACTGATGCGTACGCGTACGGCGAAGACAGTGACAGTTGTTGGCTTGGAAAAATCTATTCAGTCTGTAATTTAATTAGAACGGCTCGATTGGAAACAATTTCGCTTATTGGCCTAGCAGAACCAGCGAATTCCGCTGCGCGACCCTTACTACACTTTAATTTTATTTTTAATTGAAATATCACTTCTACCACCTATTCCTTTAATTAAATCTCACCAAGATGTTGCCATTATTACCACATTTAGTTATTCCGTAAATTTATTTTTTCTATTTCAACGAGAATTAGTAAAAAAATTGATTTCTTTTACATCTAGTCGACTTTCTATAAATAAGAGAGAATTCGAACTAACAAAAGTAAAAGAAAACTTAATGAACAATTATATAAATTACAAAGTGTATGAAATAGAAAAAAATCTGGTGTGACCAACACAATACCTCCCGCCATTTACAGCTCGAGTCACAAAAAAGATTAAGCTAATCCTTATTTTTGGATTACCGAATTTTACTCTAATTTTGGCAGTTTATCTTAAAATATAGTCTAATCTAATCCAAGAAACTACCCTTAATGAAGATAAAATTTTAAATACCGGGAAAGAATAGAATTCACTACTCCAAAAATAAGGATTAGCTTAACATACCTATATATTTACTTATGCTGGAAACTATATTGAATTCCTTTCCTATTATTCTATTTACTTTGTTTACCTCTTGCTAAGAGAGGTATTGAATTCATGCTAAAAATCGCATATCCAGACTTTAGTGAAGCCCGTTTTAAGGTCCCTAGAACCAGATTATAACATTTTTACGATGTGTGTGTGCAGGGCCGCGCCGTGCGGGTGGGCAGGTTGTGCCCCGCACAAAGACGCCTGATTTGAGAGGCGCCGTGTCATGACAGTAAAGTAAATAATAGTAAATTTTTATAAAATACTCTTATTCGTAAAGAAAAAATTACTACAAAACTTACAAATTAACATGTAGGAATGAACAATATATTTTTTAATTTGTTTGCATTAGAGCTCTAATTATAAGTAAAATAATTATTGTATCAATCGATTCGTTATTAATCTAGCATTGTTATATTGAAATAATAACTATGAAAATGTTAATTACAACAATGAATATATTGATTATAACTCAAGAATATTGATTACAAGAATGAATCCCAGAATGAATCCAATATTTAAATACCTATTATCATTTAGCAAAGAATAAAATGCATATATAATTCTGAAATCTGTTATAAAATTGTTGATTACAACAAACGATTTAGATTATAACCAATTGATTACAAGAATGTATCAAGGAAAATTTCGTCAATTTATTAAATCCAGCACTTTTGAAGAACGAAAAGTATAGTTTAAACTTTAATTTGCAAATTCTACATCATGAGGGGAAGGGGCGCTAAAATGTAACATAGCACAAAGGCGCCTAATACCCACAGAGCGGCCCTGTGTGTATGTGTGTGTGTGTGTGTGTGTGTGTGTGTGTGTGTGTGTGTGTGTGTGTGTGTGTGTGTGTGTGTGTGTGTGTGTGTGTGTGTGTGGTGTGTGTGTGTGTGTGTGTGTGTGTGTGTGTGTGTGTGTGTATGTGTGTGTGTGTGTGTGTGTGTGTGTGTGTGTGTGTGTGTGTGTGTGTGTGTGTGTGTGTGTATGTGTGTGTATGTGTGTGTGTGTGTGTGTGTGTGTGTGTGTGTGTGTGTGTGTGTGTGTGTGTGTAACAAAATTTTCGTCTACGATAACTCTAATACTACAATTCCAAAAATTATAATTCTTTCGTATTCCTCTTCGTTGCATCCATATGAAGAGCTGATTAGATTTTGGTTATAATTGGTCATCCGGAAGTACCCTTATTTACAGATTTTAACAGTTTTTCTTGAAAAAACGATGTTAAATATAATTTTTTCACATTTAATATTATTATAAATATGAAAGAACATTGTATTCTCTATACGATTTGACTACATTTTATACTTCATATTAAATGGATATAGAGTTATAAATTTATAAAGAAATTAAATTTCATAAATTAGCCAGCTATGCTAGAAACAGCTACTATATTAAGAAAATTCTGATTGAAAGATGTCAGTGTCAAGTGCAATGACATATTCGTAGTATATTTGTGTCAGGATCTTTTTGCCCGAAATTTTCTGTACGAAATTTGTATAAAATACATACTACTGTCGAAAGGTAATGTACATACAAGAAATTTATAATCTTTTGCAAGGAACTTTCTGTGTGGATTTTATAGAAAATACATACGCATTTACGAAAATTCTACCGGTAGATACCGCATCTACCGACTGTGTTCGAAAACATTACCGGATTCATGAAGAATCTAATGTCCAAAAAAGGTAGTGATGCAAAGCGAAGCGTGCGCGGTAAGTGGAAATGTGTTCAAAGTAGGACTCTGCTCAGTTTGTTAGCTACGTCAAATTTCTAACCTGTTTAAAATTTTCAATTCACGATTCTGGTAGCTATAACCTGATAAACAGCTATTTACTGGTAACAGTTTACCGGTAGAATTTTTGTAAATACCTCATATAACTGATGGAAGGAAGATTTTTTAATTTTCATAATCTTTTTTTAACAGTCACATTTATGTGTCAATTACAAACATTTGAATTTCTTGCCTTGAAGTAGTTTGATCTGAGATTTATTACATCAAATTATTTTATATGCATTTATTCATCTCTAAATCTATAGAAGATATAATAATGAATTTATATTTATCGAATAAAGAATTTAACGTTCTATAATATATGTATTTGCATAAATTTTCGATAAATAATATTTACAAGATTTTCCGGTTGTCTAATTGTTACCAAAACTTATTCAACTCTTCCCATTATTGTTAGATTGGGGAATCCGTAGTTAAAAATGTATTAAGTCTTATAGGATTTGAGAAATAGTAGATCCAACATCCACACATCCGCACACACACACACACACACACACACACACACACACACACACACACACACACACACACACACACACATACGGACATCATCGTAAAAATGTTATAATCGGATTCTAGGGACCTTAAAACGTGCTTTATTACGAAGGGTCGATTTAGAGAGTCGACTTTACTTCCAATAGTTTGGTTTTACTATAACTACTGAATCAATACCCAAAAATGGGTAAGACACAAATTTTCTCTGTAAAAAATGAGAATCTAAACCCAATAACCGTTAGTACCTATAAACGACTGAGGGTAATTACTATTGTAAACACAAGGCGATAAATTTTAAAATTTTCACTGTACAAATTTTAAAAGTATGTATGTGGAATTGATATGTATATAACAATAAATAGATATGTGATATCTATTAAGTATTAGTTAGCAACCACCAACAGTATCAATCCCTGGGGTATGCAGATGTGAATACAATTTGTATTGGTTGTGTTAGTGGGCAGCGTAGCGGGAAATGAAACTCCCTCAATCGCTTCCACATTCATCTAAGTCCTGCACCCCTTCAACTCAAGAATACCCTCTCCTGCCTTAGAACAATACCCTTTATTGACAACCTAACCTGTGTGTTACACCTGTACACAGAAAGGATCTTTACAATTCAGGTCTAGTACCAATGCCAACAACTTAATGGAAGTCATAAATGAAACGGAGGGATGAAGAGAACTAGATCCAAAAATAAGGATTAGCTTAAGGCGAATTCTGGCGACGAACACAAATCCATGAATCCGTGAATTTGTTTCCAAACAATGACGTCATGAATCCGTGCATACGTCATGATTCCATCGTTACGCCAGAATGAATAATTCCATGTTTTGATTCCATCAAATGAGTGAGTGACTGTAGTAAGGTTAATAACAAGTGAAAATTTGTAAGTTATGGATTCGATAACTTCTGTTCTGGGATTATCTTTTGATGTATTATCTTCTGATGATGAAGAGTTTACATATGACAGCATTTAAAATAAAATGAATCGTGGGAGATAATTTATTAATGCTGTATCAAGTACAGTTATTTTAAACAAAGAAAAACATAATAGCATACAAAATTACAACGAAGAATTAATTTTCGATTTAGTATCAGTCATTTCAGTATTCATTTTCACCTAACCTATTTTATGCACAAAACAAATATAAACATCTGCTTGAAAGAGAGGGATCTATAAAAAGAAAAAGACAGACCTATGGAAGTTGCTCGCTAGCTGCATCCATAAAATCCGACGGATTACTAACTCATGAGTTCGTCGCCAGAATTCAGTTATTCCATGTTTCCCACAAACACACATTTGTTTCCCTCGCCAGAATTTACCTTTAATCTTTCTGTGACTCGGGCTGTAAATGGCGGGAGGTATTGTGTTGGCCACACCAGATTTTTACCTCCCGCTGCCCTTGATAACGGAGGTATAGGGATCGTGTTAAAAATCGCGTGTGTGTATGTGTTGACGATTCAAACTATTTTATATGTACTTATTTATAATTTTATCTTGTACGACGACCAACTCTGTGATAATTTTATCCACAATAGTTCCTTATGGGTGGTTGCCACAAACCTGTTATTAGACAGTTTCTTGCCCTGAAGAATGCTAATGTTTAGCCGAAACGTTGGCTAGAAATAAATAATTTCACCAAAGACTGCTAGTTCGATTATTTCTTCCTTTTGGCACCCCTCATAAAAATTAAAGATTATTAAATTTTCTACAGATTTGCATTAATACTTTTTCTACATAAACAAAACTCCTTGGTTACAAAGTAATTCAAATGTATGTAACTGACAGATAAATGTCACTATCAAAAAACTAATTATTTTAAATTAATAATAGTAACGTTTTAAAAAGAAAAAATCTGATGTGGCCAGCACATTACCTTCCGTCAGTTCTATGTATTTTGTACAAATTTCATACAGAAAGTTCCATGCTAAAGAATATATTTCTTGTACTTTACCTTCCGGCAGTTCCATGTATTTTATGCAAATTCCATATAAAAAATTTATAGCAAAAGATCCTATATTTCCAGTAAAATTATAAGACAAACACACTATAGGTACGTTCTATCGGTGTCAGAAATCTTACTACTTCTTCTAGTAGAACCTCAATGATCGTTCTTTTGCGTCAAAAAAATCTGAATATTCCTACGAATCATTCCAACTTCAGAGCTGGAAGCGCTGGTTGGAAGATATATAGATTGAAGATAAATTCAAAATTTTACTAGCCGACTGTCGCGCATACCCTTCTGTTACATTTGTCAATGTTCAGATTAGACTGTGCTCAAAGAAATACCTCCTTTACATTTTTATTATATAATATATTTTTATATAATTATAATCTCTGTAATATTTGCATAACAACATTTTGAAGATCCAAAATAAACATACAAAGTTATCTTTAGTTGTTAACTAACAATAACACATAAACACTCCCACTGTTCTATCGTATTTATTTTTTACTTGACAGTTATTTGCCACTGAGCGTTCTATTGCTTTAAGAATATTCTTATTCTAGTAGGAATATTTCTGACACCGATAGAACGTACCTTATGTCAATTTCACTTGACACTGACATCTTTTAATCAAAATTTTCTCAATATAGTAGCTGTTTCCATAGCTATGGCTACTTTATGAAATTTAATTTCTTTATAATTTTTTAACTCTACATCCATTTAATATTAAGTATAAAATGCAGTCAAATCGTATAGAGAATAAAATATTCTTTAATATTTATAATAACATTAAATGTGAAAAAATGATATTTAACCTAGTTTTTTCAAGAAAAACTGTTAAAATCTTCAAATGAGGGTACTTCCGGTTGTCCAATTTTAACCAAAATCTAATCAGCTCTTCACATGGATGTAACGAAGAGAAATACGAAAGAATTATAATTTTTAGAATTGTAGTATGGAAGTTATCGTAGACGAAAATTTTGTTACACAGACACACACACACACACATACACACACACACACACACACACACACATACATACATACACACACACACACACACACACACACACACACACACACACACACACACACACACACACACACACACACACATACAGACATCATCGTAAAAATAGTAAAATCGTACTCTAGGGACCCTAAAACGTGCTTATTCATCAAAAACTCACCACCGAATTTTTTGACCAAAGACAATACCTTCCTTACCTAAATGTGACGGAAGGTAAAAAGTAAATAGATCAATAGGAAACGAATTCAATATAGGTTCCAGCATAAGTAAATATGTAGGTATGTATTTAGATTAATAAAAATTATCGATTCACAAAAAAGTTTAAGCTATTACTTTTTTTTTGGATTAGTGAATTCTATTCTATCCCGGTATTTAAAATTTAATCTTCATTTTATTATCGAAAAGGTAGTTACTTGGATAAGTATAGTCTATATTTCAAGAAATAAACTGCCAGAATTAGGGTAAAATTCGCTAATCCAAAAATAAACATTAGCTTAATATTATTTATATTATTTAGGTATTGTGTTGGCCATACCAGATTTTTATATGTGTAACGTTGTTCTTATCAAATGAGTTGACCAAAAATATACCAAAAAGAATAGAGTTATTATAACATAACATAAAATTCATGCTACATTTAAAAGAGAATTGATCCAACCTATCAACCTATTCTAGACATAGATTCCATCCTTTATTCCTCGTGTATTCACCACGCACTACATTGTAAATCAAACTGAATGACTCAATGACTAAATATGGGAAGAACCACACAACCACCCTGACACGGTTAATTAAAAATTGTGATTAATAATGAAGGCTGGTTATCTCATGACACCCTTCCTGCCATGACTGATGGTACATCCTTTATTTCATGATAGATAAAAATTTAGTCATTGTTAAGCTGATGATATACCTTCAAATTGTTAACAAAAACACTGTTATATAGAATATTTTTGTAAATTAATTATTGTAGAGTGATTTAGTGTTCATTACTATTCTGATATTCGTGAGTTGTGTTTCACTATTCAAACGGCAATCATAGTGCAGTGTAATTAATTGAAAACGCTGGGTATAAGCGGCGTTTAGCGCTCGCCAAACTTTCCTACTTTCTCAACTCAGCGCAAGGAGTATAAATAATAAAAACCGAACTGTACAAATGGAACTGCAGACTTGTACAGATAACTTGCTTAATTGTCTGATTGCATGCACTTGGGATTGGGTTTGCCATTGTTGTATCACGAGATTTTACCCTAATTATAAGGTATGGAAAAGTAAACTCGCAGAGGTCATGAGTTCAAAATAAATATTAATAAGAAAATGGAAAATGGAAGCTTCAAACGCTAGTTATAGCCAAAACAGCGAGTAGAGGTCGGAAAAAAGGTGGAAGATTCTGTTTAAAAAAAAATCTGATGTGGCCGTCAGTTCTATGTATTCTATACAAATTCCATACAGACAGTTTCTTGCGAAAGATTCTATATTTCCAGTACATTACCTCAGTTCTACGTATTTTGTACAAATTCCATACAGAAAGTTTCTTAGAATTGATTGTCTATCAGAATTTTTTAAATTATATTAGCTGTTTCCAGTGTTATTGCATAGCTGGCTGCTTTATGACATTTAATTTCTTTATAATGGACCTTTTCAATTTAACGGCTATCTCTTTCTATTGCTGCAAATAGTAAGAAAATGGCGCGAACAACTGCCAGTTGGTCTGTCAAACGAAACGTCAAAAATATTCCAGTCATTAAAATACCTGTATTCTCAGTGAAAAATTGCATCGTTAGACATTTTAACTTCAATAATAGCTTTTGTATATTTCAATACGATTTTTTAAAGTTATCTGAGATATTTTCACATTTTACATCTAAATTTTTTAGAAACAAACGCCATAGATCTCCATACCTAAAGGTGACGGAAGGTACAAAATCAATCGTAAACATAATGTGAACGAACGAACAACTCGCTTTTGCTGTGGAAGCTTACATCCTCGAAAGCCAAAAACAAATCTCGTCCCTTTCAACTGTATATTCGATTATTTTCGAACCTCTTGTTGTATAACTATTGATTATATAATGTTCAAATTTGATGACAACAATAAAAAAATTGACGTTTGTTGATAAATAAATCAACGTGTTTACTGGTTACTGTGGCGATATTATATTTGGGACCAATTGAATACACAGAAGTGATTATTCCACATTGTCAAAGGTATATTCGCTTATCAATACATGGTAACTATGTAAAATTCTTAAATGCCATTGGCTGAATTAATTATAAATTGTATCATACGTAATATAACAAGTAATATGATTATCATCGATGATATTCTCGAGTGAAACCGAGTTGCAGATTTCACGAGTCCGAAAGACGAGTGACATGTGCTGCTTCGGTTTCACGACCAATATCTTCTATTATTAATCATATCACGAGCTTATATTTAATGAGAGAATATAATGAATTGCATTACAACATTGTTAATTTGACAATTGCTTTATTATTTTCATCGTTGTTGGTATCAACCCAACGATTATCGCACATTTTTATACTTAAAATTAACTGTCGACGTCAAATAAAGAAATCAAATCCTTTAGTAACAAATATAAATAAGGTGATAATTTCTTTGTTTTTTATCATCGCTGTGATAGACATGTAACTAGGGAGATTCTGAATATTGATTGGCGGAGAACATGTCACGTGACTCATGTTATATTCTCACTAAAATATTATTACCGCAGATGACTTTTTTTCAACCACGATGGCTCAATTTTAATAATCTACAAATTGACATTTCGTCTCAGACAGTGCCGACTTAAGACATTTTGCCGCCCGGGGCTAATTTTTAAAAACCGCCATTCTCAACGAAGAAAAGATCGTTTTTCCAACATCAAACTGCCAAGAGCCGGGGGAAAAAAGATAAATGTTACAAATAATCCGGAAGTGATACTTTATTTGAAGTTCTGAACAGATTTTCGTGAAAAATATAATAGGATATATAGCAAAACTTGTAAAATTTAGTATTTAAGACTTTTATATGAAGGGAGCAACATATTAGATTTTGGATACAACTAATAAACCTGAAATGATACTTTCTTTGAAGCTCTGAAAAGATTTTTGTGAAAAATATATTATGATATATTCCAAAACTTGTCAAATTTAGTATTTAAGACTTATATAAAGGGAAGCAACATATTAGATTTTGGCTAAAATTGATAAACCGGAATAGATACTTTATTTGAAGCCCTGAACAGATTTTCGTGAAAAATAAATGGATACAATCCAAAACTTTTCAAATTTGACTTTTCTATTTATTTTTCATTACGGGAATTTAAAGTTTGAAACCCCATCTAATGCTTTTGGAATGACAAAGTGTATTAATCTTATTTCGAAACTCAGATTGGTCAATTCTTAAAATTATTATACCCACAGATGGGTCAAGTTTCAACTTATGTGGGACCTAACAGAATTTTTCCGTTATTTTTGCCGGTTTACGGTTTTCGATTCGGTTCGAAGTTCTGGTTTAATGAAAGGTGTCTTGAAATAGACTATAGGTAAAAATTATGAAAGTCCATGAACTCCCATATTTTTGAAATTCAATGACAAGTTATTTTCGAATTGATCCTGAAACGTTGGTTAATAGAACATTTCAAATGTTCGCAGGAAAAATCTTCACCAGTTTCACGACTTTGCAGTCGGAGCTTTATCGCTACATCAGTCACTCGTCCAAACTTTTTGCGTCGTTTGGTGGTTTTATTAATTGTGTAATTTAGTGGTTAATTTTTAGCAAATTGTTTAAAATTGTATCCAATTGTTTGTTATATTGTTAACATATGTACTTAATTGGTTAAATTTTTAACCAGTTGTTAAAAATTAACTACTGAGTTTACGGAATCTCATCAGATAACCACTAACACCGCTCTTAGCTTCACAAATTTCTGTTCAGTACGAGTACTGGACAGAAATCGGCTGACCAAGTGATAATTTGAGCATATCGCTGTCGAATATTCATCTGACGCTTGGACCATCGTCCTTTTTAGATCTTGTCTTTCAATTTCTGAGGCTTGTATCTTATGATTGTTACCGTTTTGCCTCCTTTACACATACCATTTAAAAGTGCCCACCTTCAATCTATAAGTACCAATAATCTCATTTTGCTAGAAAATGGACATTCATTCTTTTTCCCCTGGCTCTTAAATTTAATTTAATTAAATATTTTATTTAAAATAATTTAAGAACGTGCTCCGCTCGGTGTACCGCCCTTTACGTATCTACCGCTGGGGGCTATAGACCCCAAAAGCCCCCCGCTAAGCCGGCACTGGTCTCAGAACATGACCTACTGTTTCCACTAAACTGAATGGCTCAGATTTTGAGTTTAATTCGGGGGTGATGCTGCATCGATAAGAAGGGATGTGAGTAAACTCAGTACCATACAGCTCAGTTAGGACAAAAAGAACAACAATTTAATGAGTTTATCTGAAGTGAGAAAAACAAAATGCAGATAACATTTATGTTCAGGGGGGAAAATATAGCAGTGTACGTAATGATACTAAGAAATCGTTTCCGCATTTATATCTTCTTTGTAGAATGATTGGTGAGTTTTCTCGTTTATTATATAAATGATGAATGTCAACAACGAAATCAACAAAATCGCAGCGCTGACACCCGCGATTGTCATCCCCGCCCTTCCGTTTCCGGTGGTGAGTGCAGCAGCAGCAACGCCCAATGCTATTCATTTGTTTAATTAATTTTTATCATTAACATCATAATCCGAGCATTGTTGCTGGTGACACGTCGCCATTGTTTCCGCGTTTCCGATGTGAGTAATAGATGATTTTGAAAGGTCGATGCGATTTTTTTCCTCGTGATTTATGATTGTTTTTCCTTCATTTTTCTGTTAAATCTTTTGTGCTTTGACAAAAGCTTGTTTTTGAATTTGATCTGTTTGTTTCGTAGGTTCAAATGAATGGAACTTTTTTATTTTTTGTTAGTCATGTGTCTGTTATGTTACTCTGTGTAATGTTTGACTTCCGTATATGTGATAATTTATTGCTAAAATTTGTATACACGAAGGATTTATTGTCGGGCCAAATATAAACACGACCCTTTACACTATATTTCAAATTGAATATAATTTATATGCTTCCAAAATTATTTTATTATTAACCACTTAAAAAAGGGTTACATCTTCAGTTTCAACTGAATTCTAAACAGTACTGTGCTGCCGTGATTTGGTAGAGGGCAGTAACTGACACTTTTTTGCGTAATTAACTTTTTACCTCCCGTCATACCGCAAGTAGGGAGGTAATGTTATCGGTCCAAAAATTCGATGGTGAGTTTTCAGTGACTATTTCACTCATAAATATATAAACTAATCCAAATTCAGGATTCTACTTAGTTACCAAGTTTCATTTCGACAAAACACCGTCACAAAAATATTTTCGCACCCTTTAAGCCAATAAGATGTATTTTTACAAGTGAGTTTTGATAAGCGAAAATTTTTTGACGTTTTAGAAACATATTGTTTACTTACCTGTCAAAGTGTATATATTTTCACTGTTAGCAATTTTTTTTTAAAAAAACGAGTCGATTCGGACAGGAATCTATTTAAAGCGTTGAAAAAGCAAACTTAAATATAACACCTTAAAACACAATAAAAATTAAAAGATTCTTGTCAAGAAAAAAAAAAATAAATGATTACCTGATTTTTATTTTGGAAATAGTTACCCGAATACCATTCGTGTTTGAATTTTATCCTGGAAAAATTTTCCGAATACTTTACTTGAGCCTGTTGCCAATTTATCTCGTGACATTGATCAAAAATCACTCGTTTGACAACTCGTGATTTTTACCTTCCGCTACCCTTGGTAACGGAGGTATAGGGATCGTGCTAAAAATCCCAAATCGAGATTTTGGTAAATGACCACATTTTAAGGTCCCTAGAATCCAATTTTAACATTTTCACGATGATTTTGTGTGTATGTGTGTGTGGAGCCTCCACTCTAACTCAAATACTATCATTCAGAAAATTTTAAAACCTTGTACCTATTTCGAACTTTTTCTGTACTGGAAAGAGTCCATTAGATTTTGGTTTAAATCGAATAACCGGAAATGGCTCTTTACTAGAAGCTCAAAATAGTTTTTCTTCGAAAAATACCTTTAAATGTTATTTTTCGACAATAATGTTACTATAAAAATTAAAGATTATTAAATTTTCTATAGATTTGCATTAATACTTTTTCTATATATTTTATGGATAAATTTATCAAATTATCTATAATTTAAATCCCGGATCCTACGCTTTACACAAACAAAACTCCTTGGTTGAGCAGTTATTCAAATGTATGTAACTGACAGATAAATGTCACTGTCATAGAACTAATCATTTCAAATTAATAATAGTAACGTTTTAAAAAGAAAATAAGTAAATAGAACAATAGGAAAGGAAATTAATACAGCATATGTAAATATGTTATTTAGGTTAATAAAAATTAACGATTCGCAAAAAAGTTTAAGCTAATTTTCATTTTTGGATTAGTGAATTCTATTTTATATAGGAGTTATTTGGATTAGATTAGACTAAATTTTAAGAAATAAACTGCCAAAATTACAGTAAAATTCGCTAATCCAAAAATAAGGATTAGCTTCATCTTTTTTGTCACTCGGGCGGTACATGGCGGGAGGTATTGTGTTGGCCACACCATATTTTTTTGTTAATGCCACTCAATAAATTGCTAGGCAACCGGCTCTCGTAACAATCTGAAAAATTTTCCGGCAAAAATTTACCACTTATGATATTATATATGAATAAACACGAATTAGGGACCCCGCAACACGTTTTTTCTATTTTTACGATGATGTCTGCAGACTTCCAAATATTTCTATTTTCCGTATTTAAGCTTTCTGCATTCATATAAAGAGTTGATTAGATTTTGGCTAAAATTTGGATAACCGGAAGTGACTCTTTACTTGAAGCCCATAACAGGTTTTAATGAAAAACTATATTAAAATATAATCCAAAACATTTCAATTTTAGTATTTAAAGGTGGCTTTAGACGATCAAATATTTACATCAATTTTTTCAACTTCGTATTGTTCAATAAGATTCCGAAACTTTACACGTTCAAAGAAATTTGAACGTTCGATGTTCAAACCATTTGATCAAAAAAATCCAACTTAGGGCATGTTGTAAATATCAAGGGCATTTACTTCAAATTTTAGTTAATTCTAGGGATTATATTATCATATATTGGCATAAAGTCTTTTTGACAAGTTCTATCTTTGCACGTCAAATGCACAAATCAAATATGTCAAATGTCAAGCCAAAATTATGTAGGGGAGCGTGGGGTAATGAGAGCCGGAGGGCAATGAGAGCCCCTGCAAAATAAGTACATACCAACTTTTAAATCTTTCGAAAGCTACTCGTACATGTTCCTCAATGTTCGTCAAAGTACGTTAGTCTTTGCCCGTCGCCTAGTTGTGCGCATACGCACATGATAGTTGCAAAAGTGTGTTTTCGCCTCTTAGGTTATAGGAGTTTATAGATTATAAATCACGGTAAGTAATTTCATTTTTATTTATTTTATTATATCTTGTGTTCATTTCGTTGCCAGATGTATGTATTTTTGATATACTTATTGAGACAGAAGAGTAAAATAGTTTATTTACTTTATTTATATGAATATCAACATGGTGGAATTTCGGGTAATAAGAGCCTAGGAGGCTCTCATTACCCCACTACGGCTCTAATTACCCCTTTGTTGATTTTATATCCCATATTCTAAAATACACGATTTTAATCGTTCTAGATGCCCAGTAATAGCAAAAGAACAATGCTAAAAGCTAGTTGGACGTCTATTTCATTAGAAAGAGCTATAAAAGTTATACAAAATGAAGGAAAATCTGTACGCAAAGTGGCAGAGGAATCCGGAATACTTTACAGTACTTTGAAGAAACGATACAGAGCAGCAATTGCCAATGATGATACGTATTGTCGTCCTCCAATGCTCGGAAGAAAACCCGTATTTACCAATGAACAGGAAATGATCCCAGTTGATCATCTTCTGAAGATGTCAAATATGTTTTACGGTCTAACTAGGAGCGAGTTTCGCAAAATATGCTATAACGTGGCTGAGATATTTGATGTTGAGAAAAGGTTTAACACCAAAATAAAACTGCCGGCAAAGATTGGTTGCAGGGATTTATGAAACGACACCCTGAACTAAGCATCAGAAAACCGGAAGCGACTAGTATCAATAGATTCCTCGGATTTAACAAGAATGAAGTTACAAATTAAAGAAAGCTACTAGGAATCTATTTCACAATAACACTTCGACTGATGAATCCTGTATTGATGAGGCCACAATTTGCGATGATGACACTGAGTACTCCAATGAAGAAAATGAGTATCATTTGTTTAGATGTTGGAAAAAATAATGAACTATGGTATCGATGTAGAAGCTGTGGTAAATGGGCTCATTCTGAGTGCTCAGGTTCTGACAAACCAAAAGATTTTATTTGTAGATTTTGTTTAAATCTATATAATGTTCTTTAAAATTTTTGTTACTTCACTTGTCCTTGATTTATAACCTGTTTAACATTTTTTTATTATAATTTCACTGAAATTATTGGAAATTAGTTAAAATAAGATTCATAGCATGTGGGAAAATTTTAGGCTCTTATTGCCCGACTCGTGGGGTAATTGGAGCGAAAGACATTTTTTAGAAAAACGTGTTTTTTTACTACTAACAATAATTTTTTAAAGTTAAAATTCTAATACTATTATAGCTTTATAACCAAAAGACTAATTTAAAGTGATAAAAATAAATGATTATTACAATTCGTTACCTTTTTTTAATTTTTTCCGTAATAGGCTCCAATTCCCCCCTTCTCCCCTATATGTATTTAAAAATATCAGTGCTACCAATCTAGATTTTCATTCTCTTACTATGGTATGCCTACTTGTAAGCCAAAAATGTTAAAATAATTTGAACGTGTAAAGTGAAACCATTTGATCAAAAATTATGTTGTAAACATTTGACAAATAAAAAGTTCAATTTATTTGATCGCCTAAAGCCACCTTAAGACTTTTATATTAAGAGGAACAACATATTAGATTTTGGCTAAAATTAATAAACCAGAAGTGATACTTTACTTGCAGCTCTGAACAGATTTTCGTGAAAAATATATTATGATATATTCCAAAACTTGTCAAATTTAGTATTTAAGACTTTTATATGAAGGGAAGCAACATATTAGATTTTGGATACAACTGATAAACCTGAAGTGATACTTTATTTGAAGTTCTGAAAAGATTTTTGTGAAAAATATATTATGCATTATGACATATTCCAAAACTTGTCAAATTTAGTATTTAAGACTTTTATATAAAGGGAAGGAACATATTAGATTTTGGCTAAAATTGATAAACCGGAAGAGATACTTTGTTTGAAGCTCTGAACAGATTTTCGTGAAAAATAAATTGATACAATCCAAAACTTTTCAAATTTGACTTTTCTGTTTATTCGTAGATATAGACTATTTAAACCATATGAATCAAGGATAAATTAGGTAAACAACGAAGAAAGAATTTGTAAAAAATTCATAGACCCCGCAGGGATTTGAACCCCGGACATTTCAAATTAAATAGTGAAGGCTAATATTCACTCATTTATTCAAGCGCATTGTTCGCGCTGAGTATTTATCTATTTCATTGGGAGTAGTGTACTCGCTAACGAAATATTGTAAAAAGATTTGTGGAAGATTCATGGACTTTAATGGGAGTGACCCTGTGTTTCAGTTGGTAGAGTGTCTCACTAGATATGAGAAGGTCCGGGGTACAAATCCCTGCGGGGTCTATGAATTTTTCACAAATTCTTTCTTCGTTGTTTACCTAATTTATCCTTGATCCATATGGCCTAAAAAGTCTATATCTACGTTTAATACTTATATGGGATCTCATATAGTTACATTTAAAATTTTCTATTTATTGAAACGACAAATTAGATTTTGTTTACAAACGATCAACCGGAAGTGATACTTTACTTAAAGCTCATTGCTATTGCAAATATGGAATTAACGGGAGGTCATGTATTGGCCACATCAGCAATTTTGATATCTTAGTAGGTACTATAATTTAGTTTAGTAGTTCTTTTTGGATTTTTTCACGCATACTATCTTAGGCCAAATTTATACTGAGTACAAACAGAAATCTAGTTATTTATATTATTGTTAATTGTGATATTCTCGTATTGTCGGAATGCCGTTGTATTTCTGTAATTTGAATGGGGTATCGGATATCGAGTGCGTCAGGTAGGCCCATACATCTTCCGCAGAGCCACGCCTTCCATGTTGGAGACTGCTGACAACACCGGATGTGAGAAATGCCTAATTCCGGCTAAGATTTAGGGCTCCGTTGCTAATGGAAACCACTACACCACCTCGTATACACCACCCCTATATATACAGTGTGGAAATGTCGCCAGGAAGACTACGAACGAGTATACACACATGGTATGGTAATAAGTTAGTTCTGTGCTTTGCAGATAATACATTATAAGACATATTTGTCAGTAACTGGTAAAAGCATTCTCAAAAAATCTGGTGTGGCCAACACAATACCTCCCGCCATTTACAGCCCGAGTCACAAAAAAGATTAAGTTAATCCTATTTTTGGAGTAGCGAATTTTACTCTAATTTTGACAGTATATTTCTTAACATATAGTCTAATCTAATCCAAGTAACTACCTTTTTTAAACCCCTCAACAGGATTAAATCCCAATTACAGAGTGGGTTCACATTCACACACATCCATGCCTTAGTGGGATCCGAACCCAGAGCCCCGAGAGCACTCACGACATGAGACGTTTTCTAACCATTTGCCACCGGAGCTATAATAAAATGAAGATTAAATTTTAAATACCGGGATAGAATAGAATTCACTAATCCAAAAAAGAGGAATAGCTTAAACATTTTTGTGAATCGTTAATTTTTTCTTAATCTAAATACATACCTACATATTTACTTATGCTACTCGTAGAAACTGTATTGAATTCCTTTTCTATTGTTCTATTTACTTTTTTACCTCCCGTTACAGTAAGTCAGGGAGGTATAGGGATCGTGCTAAAAATCGCATATAGAGATTTTGGTAAATGACCACGTATTAAGGTCCCTAGAATCCAATTTTAACATTTTCACGCTGATGTCTGTGTGTCTGTGTGTATGTGTGAATCCTCCACTCTAACTCAAATACTATTCAGAAAATTTTGAAACCTTGTATTTCGAATTTTTTCTGTAATGGAAAGAGCCCATTAGATTTTGGTGAAAATCGGATAACAGGAAATGGCACTTTACAAGAAGCTCAAAATAGTTTTTCTTCGAAAAATACCTTTAAATGTTATTTTTTCGAGATTAATGTTATTATAAAAATTAAAGTTTATTTAATGTTCTATAGATTTGCATTAATACTTTTTCTATATATTTTATGGATAAATTTATAAAATTATCTATAATTTAAATCCCAGAACCTACGCTTTAAACAAAAAAAAATGCAGTTATTAAAATATGTGTAACTGACAGATAAATGTCACTATCAAAGAACTAATCATTTTAAAATAATATTAGTAACGTTTTAAAAAGAAAAAAGTAAATAGAACAATAGGAAAGGAATTCAATACAGTTTCCAGCATAAGTAAATATATATATATATATATATATATATATATATATATATATATATATATATATATATATATATATACAATAGGTATGTATTAAAGAAAAATTAACGATACACAAAAATGTTTAAGCTAATCCTCATTTTTTAATTAGTGAATTCTATTCTATCCCGGTATTTAAAATTTAATCTTCATTTTATTATATCTCCGGTAGCTCAATGTTTAGAGCAACGTCTCATATGTCATGAGTGCGCTCGGGGCTCTGGGTTCGAATCCCACTAAGGCATGGATGTGAGGATGTGTGTGAATGTGAACCTACTGTGTAATTGGGATTTAATCCTGTTAAGGGGTTTAAAAAAGGTAGTTAATTGGATTAGATTAGACTATAAGAAATAAACTGTCAAAATTAGAGTAAAATTCGCTAATCTAAAAATAAGGATTAACTTAATCTTTTTTGTTATTCGGGCTGTAAATGGCGGGAGGTCTTGTGTTAGCCACACCAGATTTTTACCTCTCGCTAAGAGAGGTATTGGATTCATGCTAAAAATCGCATATCCAGATTTTAGAGTATAAGCACGTTTTAAGGTCCCTAGAATCCGATTATAACATTTTTACGATGATGTCCGTATGTGTGTGTGTGTGTGTGTGTGTGTGTGTGTGTGCGTGTGTGCGTGTGCGTGCGCGTGTGCGTGTGCGTGTGCGTGTGCGTGTGCGTGTGCGTGTGCGTGTGCGTGTGCTTGTGCGTGTGCGTGTGCGTGTGCGTGTGCGTGTGCGTGTGCGTGTGCGTGTGCGTGTGCGTGTGCGTGTGCGTGTGCGTGTGCGTGTGCGTGTGCGTGTGCGTGTGTGTGTGTGTGTGTGTGTGGATGTCTGTGTGTGTGTGTGGATGTTGGATTCACTATATCTCAAATACTATACGACTTAAGACATTTTTAACTATGGATTCCTCAATCTAACAATAATGGGAAGCGTCGAGTCAGTTTTGGTAACAATTGGAAAACCGGAAGTAGTAGTTACAAGAAAAAAATCATCTAAATATTATTTATCGAAAATTTATGTAAATACTTATATTAAAGAACGTTAAATTCTTTATTCGATAAATATAAATTCATTATTATCTTCTATAGATTTAGAGATAAAGAAATGCATATAAAATAATTTGATGTAAAAATTCTTAGATCAAACTACTTCAAGGCAAGAAATTCAAATGTTTGTAATTCACACATAAATGTCACAGATAAAAATATTTGTATGCCACTGTCAAAAATATTTGTACATCATTATGAAGATTATGAAAATAAATAAAAAGTCAACAATGCAAAAGAATATACCTAAAAAAGAATATAAAAGGAATTTGCGAAAAAATGACGAATAAAAGAAAAAGAAAAGGGAAGTTCAGTATCCTGAATATAAAGAAAATGTATGTATTGTACATAATTTATATTAAAATAATTATTTTGTAGTGAGACATGAATATATGTATTTGTATTTAAAAATATATTTTGTTTTATGCGTACAACCAGGTAAAATATCTGGCGAGAGGTTATGTGCTGGCCACATCAGATTTTTATTTTTAAAACGTTACTAATATTATTTTGAAACGATTAGTTCATTGATAGTGACATTTATCTGTCAGTTACATACATTTGAATCACTGCATTTTGTTTGTTTAAAGCATAGGTTCTGGGATTTTATAAATGCAAATCTATACAAAATTTAATAATATTTAATTTTTATAACATTAATCTCGAAAAAATATCATTTAAAGATATTTTTCGAAGAAAAACTATTTTGAGTTTCTTGTAAAGTGTCATTTCCGGTTATCCGATTTTCACCAAAATCTAATGGGCTCTTTCCATTACAGATAAAGTTCGAAATATAAGGTTTCAAAGTTTTCTGAATGATAGTATTTGAATTAGAGTGGAGGATCCACACACACATACATACATACATACATACATACAGACATCATCGTGAAAATGTTAAAATTGGATTCTAGGGACCTTAAATCGTGGTCATTTACCAAAATCTCGATATGCGATTTTTAGCACGATCCCTATACCTCCCTTACCAAGGGTAGCGGGAGGTAAAAAAACTTTAAAATTATTTCCTCAGCAGCATTGAGCATTAACATCATAAGTACTATGATGTTTAAAAAAATTTACTGCCAGACCAAAAATTATATTAGTATCCATCAGCACGGTTTTATTAATCATCGGTCAACTCTTACAAATTTAACTAACTTTGTTCAATTTCTTTTCGATTAATTTCAAAATAAGAGACAAATCGACGTCATTTATACCGACTTCTCAAAGGCGTTCGATACAGTTAGTCACACTATACTGCTCTATAAATTAGAAAAAATCGGGTTTTCTGTAAAATTATATAACCTTTGCGAGTCTTATTTGACCAACCGATTTCAATATGTTTATTGTAATGGTTATACATCTAAAAACTTTATTGCTAGTTCTGGAGTACCACAAGGCTCCGTTTTAGGTCCACTACTCTTTTTGTTATTTATTAACGATATTTCAAATGTAATTCAGCATTCCCACTTCCTGATGTACGCGTATGACTTCAAATTATTTAGATCTATAGCCAACTTAGAAGATTGTAAATTATTGCAGCACGATCTAAATTCTATATGTCAATGGTCATTAAGCAATCAATTACATTTTAACGTAAACAAGTGTCAAATTATAACTTTCTCTAGAAAATCTAATTCACTTAGTTATGATTATTCCATATAGGTGTACTTTTATCCCGTACCGCAATTATAAAAGATTTAGGTCTATTTCTTGACACTAAATTAACTTTAATTTATCATGCAGAATATATAATAAAGTCATGTTACAAATTAATTGGTTTCATTCTGCGTTCAACTTCGGGTTTTAAGAATGTTTCATGTTACATTGCATTATTTCATACTTTAATTATAAGCAAACTAGATTATTGCTCTGTTATATGGTACCCATCACAACAATACCTGATAAATGCAATCGAAGGAATACAAAAAAAAAATGCAATAATATTTTTTACAGAATCTTTTGATACTGGCCTGACTGTGAATATTCCTCTTTAATTGATAATTTCAACCTTGAGCCGCTTGCTAATAGATGGTTTAAAAGCAAAGTAGTATTCTTGTACAAAATTGTAAATAACATTGTTGATGATTGTGATTTACTTGCTAAGCTCGACTTTTTTGTCAATATGTGCCATAATAGATGCAGTAATACTTTCACACCTTCTCTGTCACGTACCAACTATCACTATAATTCTCCAGTTAGTTCTATGTGTCGCTGTTACAATACTGTCTGTTCTGAGTTACATTTTTCTCTTAATATTAGGGATTTTAAGGCCAAATTAGATACTGTAATCTAGGTTTTTTTCCATATGTATGTATATTATTATTTTATGTAATTATTATAATCTCACTTATCTACATCTATGTATTTTCTAAATGTTATTATTCTGTAATTGGGACAATGTCCTGTTGAATAATAAATTTATTATTATTATTATTATTATTATTATTATTATTATTATTATTATTATTATTATTATTATTATTATTATTATTATTATTATTATTATTATTATTATTATTATTATTATTATTATTATTATTATTATTGATTGGCCTGATGATACAGTGACAGGATTGAAAAATTGACACTATTCTGGACTTCCATTGTCTTTATTTTAATAAAATAAAGACAATGGAAGTCCAGAATAGTGTCAATTTTTCAAACGCAACATTGTCTGCTTCATTCAAACGGAAAGTGACAGGATTGTTGGTCTATCATGTTGGGTAGAAACGTTATAGTGGTCAGAAGGAATGCGTCCTGTACAAAGCAGACCGCAGGAACTAACTTCCTGCATATTTGCCTTGTCCACACCAAATTCCTGTATCATTTACAACTTATTAGATCTTTTACAACCCTTTTTCAATATTCAACAATATAGATTTCTTTTCTACGTCCATTCTCTTAATAAATAAAAGTTCCTTCGGTTTCTATATCTTCTCATCCTTTAACTTTTTTCTCCCCACTCTCCTGTTTTTCTTTTTTGCTTGGGGTGCCTGATTGTATTGCAGCCCCATACGAACAGTTTCTAGAAGAATTAACGATGGTGATGCATACGACATCTGCACTTCAATTTGTTTGAGGTACAGTACAGATGATTCTGATGGTTGCCATTCTTTCTTGTATCTTGTAATGGATACTCCGTCGATTTTAAAGGAAGGAAAAATGATGGCTTAATGCATCTGACACCAGGAGGGTAAGGAGAATTACGTTTGAATTTTTTTAAATCGAAAGAGAGTTTAACAATATTACATTATTTTAATAAAATCTATTATTTTCTGTCAGTACCTTATTTTTCACTTGGTTTTACATTTGTTAATAAACTTACAAGTTGACTTAGTTTTGACTTT
Organism: Harpalus rubripes; assembly: GCA_963082715.1. Taxonomy (NCBI): domain Eukaryota; kingdom Metazoa; phylum Arthropoda; class Insecta; order Coleoptera; family Carabidae; genus Harpalus; species Harpalus rubripes. The sequence goes on along the minus strand of OY720456.1, from coordinate 48,960,558 downwards.
GAATGCTTTTAACGTGCATTCACAAAAAATGAAAATTAGGTTTATAGTTTTTGTTTAGATTTAAGTAAAGGTGCATTCATATATGAAAATTGGGTTTATGGTTTTTGTTTAGGTTTAAGTAATTCATTCATAAATGTAAGTTTAAATTACCTGAAAATTAGTTTTGATATGTACAGACATCTGTGTAAATGCTTCAAAAACAAGATTAAAATATCGGTAGAACAGTACTCAACAAGACACCTGTGCGCCGTGAAACTATCATTCGCTTGGCATTATTGGTTATATTTCAGCAATTAAGTTATGACGGTCTCCATGTTCGCATTTGTGTAAAAAGCCGAATCCACCAAGTGGATACTAAATAAAGATGGGTGTATATATCTATATCATTTCAGACTCGTTCTCATTGGTGAAGTTTGTGACGTCAACTAAATCATAAACCTAAAGTTTGGACCTTGCAATGTTTAGCTTTATGGTTTGGATTTAGAGACCCTAAATTCTGAAGTGTGAGTGGAGTCATTATATAATATGCGGCCAAAGTCTTTAAATCTAAAGTATAAACCATAAATCTAAACCTAATTTTCATTTGTGAATACACTTTAAAGGTGCATTCACAAATAAAAATTAGGTTTAGATTTGTGGTTTATACTTTAGATTTAAAGACTTTGGCCGCATATTTTGTAATGACTCCATTCACACTTCAGAATTTACGCTCTCTAAATCCAAATCATAAAGCTAAACATTACAAGGTCCAAACTTTAGGTTTATGATTTAGTTTGACGTCACAAACTTCACCAATGAGATAATAAGAACGAGTCTGAAATGATGTAGATATATACACCCATCTTTATTTAGTATCCACTTGGTGGATTCGGCTTCTTAAACAAATGCGAGAAGAACATGGAGGCTGTCATAACTTAATTGCTGAAATATAGCCAATAATGCCAAGCGAATGACAGTTTCACGGCGCACAGGTGTCTTTTTAAATACTGCTCTACCGATATTTTAATCTTGTTTTTGATGCATTTATACAGATGTCTGTACATATCAAAATTAATTTTCAGGTAATTTAAACTTACATTTATGAATGACTTACTTAAACCTAAACAAAAACCATAAACCTAATTTTCATTTGTGAATGCACCTTAAGTCATTCATAAATGCAAGTTTAATTTAACTCCAATTTAGTTTTGATTATACTGACATCTATGTAAATACTTCAAAAACAAGATTAAAATATCGGTAGAGCAATACTTAATAGATACCCGTGCGCCGTGAAACTGTCATTCGCTTATTGGTTATATTTCAGCAATTAAATTTTGACAGTTCTATATTCTTCTCGCATTTGTTTAAAAAGCTGATTTACCAGGTGAATACTAAATAAAGATGAGTGTATATATCTATATCGTTTCAGACTCGTTCTCATTGGTGAAGTTTGTGACGTCAAACTCAATCATAAACCTAAAGTTTGGACCTTACAATGTTTGGCTTTATGATCTGGATTTAGAGACACTAAATTCTGAAGTGTGAATGGAGTCATTACATAAAAATCTGATGTGGCCAGCACATTACCTTCCGTCAGTTCTATGTATTTTGTACAAATTTCATACAGAAAGTTCCTTGCTAAAGATTATATTTCTTGTACTTTACCTTCCGGCAGTTACATGTATTTTATGCAAATTCCATACAGAAAAGATCCTATATTTCCAGTAAAATTATAAGACAAACACATTATGTCAATTTCACTTGACACTGACATCTTTCAATCAAAATTTTCTTAATATAGTAGCTGTTTTCATAGCTATGACTACTTTATGAAATTTAATTTTATAAATTTTTAACTCTATATCCATTTAATAGTCAGTATAAAATGCAGTCAAATCCTATAGAGAATAAAATATTCTTTAATATTTATAATAACATTAAATGTGAAAAAATTATATTTAACATAGTTTTTTCAAGAAAAACTTTTCCAATTATAACCAAAATCTAATCAGCTCTTCACATGGATGTAACGAAGAGAAATACGAAAGAATTGTAATTTTTAGAATTGTAGTATGGAAGTTATCGTAGACGAAAATTTTGTTACACACACACACACACACACAAACACGCACACACACACACTCACTCACACTCACACACTCACACACACACTCACACACTCACACACTCACACACTCACACTCACACTCACACACTCACACACACACACACACTCACACTCACGCACTCACACACACACACGCACACACACACACACACACACACACACACACACACACACAGACATCATCGTAAAAATAGTAAAATCGTATTCTAGGGACCCTAAAACGTGCTTATTCATCAAAAACTCACCACCGAAATTTTTGACCAAAGACATTACCTTCCTTACCTAAAGGTGACGGAAGGTAATATGCGGCCAAATCTAATGTATAATGTATAAACCATAAATCTAAACCTAATTTTCATTTGTGAGTGTACTTTTAGTGTAACATATATGTGTACAATAATAAAATAACAGTAATATCTGAAGGTACCTTCATAAAAACTAACCAAACGACACTACTGATTTTGACGGAACAAAACCTTAATTCAAACCACGGTGTATAAATAGGTGTGACAACTCATCAATTTTTGTTGACAGATTGATGTCGGCGATCAGTAGGCCGAGATTCTAACCGTGATTCTAACCTTACATGTAGCGCCTCTATACAATGTGCTCTACCACATAACGTTCTAGAACTAACATGACAAATAAAATGACAATGACAATCTTAGTGTCACAAATTTGATTATATTGTATTTCAGATAAGAATAGACTTAGGAGTAAGATAGGGCTTACAATTCCAGATTTCTGATTGGTTAAAACGTAAACCAAGTTTACAATAACAATATGTAAGCACGTATGTTATTTATTCCATTTTGACTTTAAAATCTCTTTAACAACTTTAAGTAACTGTTTATTTACTAAAGAATTAAAAATAGGGGATTCCACCATTTTTTTTATAATTTCATCAGAAAGTATAAGTAAAACTAAGACTATTGGTGAAAATCCGGTGAAAAAATTCCTATTAATAAGCGAGTTATGGTCCCCCGAAGTTTGAATATATAGATGTGACGCCACGAATATAAGTTTTTATATAAAACTGTTTTCTTCGTGGATCTAAAATGTTCTTGAAATGTATGCTATTTTTAAATTATATTTATAAAAAACAAATTAATATTATAACACTCTACAGTACAGGTCTATAAGCTTTATAATTGCAAGTGTATCAAAATTATTAAGTTTTATGCAAGAAATTTATATTCATATATAATATCATAAGTGGTAAATTTTTGCCGGAAAATTTTTCAGATTGTTACGAAAGCCGGTTGCCTAGCAATTTATTGAGTGGTATTGACAAAAAAATCACGTGTTGTCAAACGAGTGATTTTTAATCAATGTCACGAGATAAACTGGCAACAGGCTCGAGTAAAGCAATCGGAAAATTTTTCCAGGATAAAATTTAACCACGAATGGTATTCGGATGACTATTTCAAAAATAAAAATCAGGTAATCATTTATATAATTTTTTTCTTGACAAATAAATAAATATATCATCACGGCATATTACCCATTGCTGGGTGTGCCAATCTTGAAATTTTTATTGTGTTTAGAGGTATTATCTTTTACTTTGCTTTTTTAATGTTTTAAATAGATTTCTGTCCGAATCGACTAGTTTTTAATAAAAACAGATTTTTTTATAACACTGAAAATATACAGACTTTGACAGGTATGGAGCAATATGTTTCTAAAACGTCAAAAAAATTTCGCTTATCAAAACTCACTTACTTGTAAAAATACGACATTTTATTGGCTTAAAGGGTGCGAAAAAATATTGTAACGGTGTTTTGTCGAAATGAAACTTGGTAACTAGATAGAATCCTGAATTTGGATTGGTTTATATATTTATGAGTGAAATAGTCAAATAAAAACTTTTTGAGAATTGCAGTACTGGACTGGTAGCCACGTGTCCGCTATTTGAATTTGTCTACTTCCATTGGTAGTAGACTCCACCCCCTAACTCGGTATTCGTTATATATTTATAGGTAGTCTTTGAGTCGCCAATCAATATATATATATATATATATATATATATATATATATATATATATATATATATATATATATATATATATATATATATAAGTTACCACGGCCCAGACAGCTGAACTTGCAGATACTTGACACCTCAGTTCCTTTATATAAAAATGTAATTTCATATTCATAGAGTTAGTCAGAAACCAGTATTCTTGTAGTAATAAACGACATTATTGTACTCACATAAATAAAATTTCTTTTTAAAAACCCTTCATCGAACTTACAAAATATAACTGGCGCAGTCGCAACGGATTATTTTTGAGCGAATTTCCGCGCATAGTGAAATCCGCTTTCGTATCAACGATTAACCAAAAACCAGAAGGAAGAAAAGAAACAAGAAGAAAGAAAAGGTCCCAGTACGAGTCCAAGTTCAACACATCTACGAGAGAACATCGTGACGTGCAGAACCAGGCCTGACGAATACAGAGCTGACCCCAGGATTCGACACTACCCATGGACAGAGTAATTCTTCTATTGTGAGTAACACATGTCAGATAATTATCAATACCACTCAGACTCAGATTCTGATCGCGATACCCCAAACACTACCAAAGAATCCTCTGACTCAGAACCCGAATTTCCCTTCGAAATTACTTTTAGCCCCAATTTAAATAAAATTAATAAAACAAAAATGGCACCACCTGTAGCACAAGCGCAGGAAGCTGTACCTGTACCCCCGCCAAAATTAGAAAAATATTACTTAGACATGATACCTGAATTTTATGGCGACAGTAAATTATTAGCAAGATTCATCGAAATCTGCGAAAAATTAGTTAAAAAATTCTACAATTTGGTTGACACGACAGATTTTCAAAATGAATTCTTGATGTCAAGCATACTTGCCAAAATAAAAGGCGATGCCGCGATTAATATTGCAAGCACCACAATTGGAAAGTGGGAAGATTTGAAACATGCACTATTAAATGCGTATTCCGATAAACGCGATTTATACACCTTAAACATAGAAATTACAGAACTACGACAAGGAAATGAAACAGCATTTGATTTTTATAATCGTGTTCAGCACGTTCTAAACTTACAAATATCGTATATCAATAATCAAGTCGTCGAAGAAGCTAGAGCTATTTTAATCAGCTACTTTCAAAATTATTCTCTTAGAATATTACTTCGTGGACTCAAAGAGCCATTGGGAACTCTTATGAGAACCAAAGACCCGAAAGATATGAATAGCGCACTAAACATGTTAACTAATGATTTTCAATTAGAAACACATAGCCGTACACATGCAAATACACAATTCAAAAATAACACACATCACACTCAACAACCTAAACAAAAACAAGCTAACCATACCCAATATAGACAAGTACAACACCCTCAATTAATGTATAGACCTACTTCACCTAACATCCAAAATTTGAGACACACTAATAATCAATTTTCTAATCAACAATATAATAAACCATTCATTCAAATCCCGAGAATCCCATAATTGGCATAACAATTACTGAATCCCCAGTAAATTTCGGCAAAAACCAAATTTTTATAACTCAGGTAAAACATTCTCCATCTAAGCCAAAAATTAAGAAATTTCATGTTGACAAAATGAGAATCTATCTTCAAATATCTGAAATAAATTTTGAAAACGAGATTGTTAAATTCATTAAAGAATACATCCAACCACGTATTAAATATTATTTATACTTTGAAAGTCCCATTTACGAACAATTTAGTAATGTTTTACAAAAGTATTTTAAAAACTCTGAAATCATGTTTATCAAGAGTAATTCAAAATTAATAGACGTAGAGGAAGACGATGAAATTTTACAAGTCATTACAAACTATCATGAAGGTAAAACGAACCACCGTGGAATTAATGAAGTCCACATACAAATCAAGAAGCGATACTATTGGCCAAATCAATTAAGAACTATCACAGACTTTGTAAATAAATGCGAAATCTGTTTGGCAGCGAAATACGAAAGAAATCCTATAAAACCCAAGCTTAATATTACCCCTACTCCTAATAAACCTTTAGATATTATTCACATAGACACACTCACCCTAGAAAATACTAAATTCCTCACCATCATTGACGCATTCTCCAAATATGCACAAGCATATAAAGTGAACTCTACCAATGCTATTGAAATATCTAATAAATTAACACAATTCTTCTCTCATCACGGCGTACCAAGATTAATTATTTCAGACAATGGACTTGAATTTAAAAATAATATTGTGAAAGAACTACTAGCCCTTCACAAAATTGACATACACTTTATTTGTTCCCAAAATCCAAATTCAAACGGATTAGTCGAACGTTTTCACTCCACATTAATAGAACACATCCGTTTATTTAACTTGCAAGACAATTTCAAAAAAGAACTAATAAAAGACAAAGTTAATTATGCAATCTTGGCATACAACAACACAAATCATAGCACTACTAATCTAAAACCCATAGAAATTATTAATGGACATCTTGAAACAAATTCCCCACTAGACATAGAACTCGAAAAACAAATAACACAAGACTATATCCAGAAACATAAAGAAAAGACCAAACTCGTGTACAAAAATATTAACAACAAATTACAAATGGATAAAACTAAAACAATAACAAAATTAAATGAAACACGAGAAGAACTTCCTATAATACCTGAAACAGTTTATGTTCACAACAAACAGAAAGTAAACAAAACTAAAAACCCAAAATTTAAGAAAGAAAAAATTAAAAGAATTAATGAAAACTTAAAAACCGCAGAAATTGATACCGAGAATAACGATAAGAAACAATCTAAAATTCACCTAGCAAACATTAAAAGACCCCGCAAAATAATTAACAAATATCCCGCAATTCCAGGTCCCTCTACTTCGCGTATTCGTACGGAATAGATATCAAGGACATCACCCTTAACCCAGGACTATTGACTATTAACCTCGGACATGCAAAGCTGCAAAGAACTCAACATACTTTCGTACATTTTTACGACTTACAACCCCTCAAGTTACAATACGAAAATCTTAATAAACAATACTTAAATCTCATACACACAATAAACACGGACAATACAGTCACTGCAGACTACGAAAATAACAACAAAATCGTGGAATACATACAAAGTAATATTAATGAAAAATTTAATCATTTTTCTACACACTCTAGAACTAGACGAGGTATATTTAATGGATTAGGAACAGTAGTAAAATCTATAACCGGAAATTTAGACGCTGAAGATGATAAGAGATACACTGAAATTTTAAAACACTTACAAGAAAATCAATCCAAATTAAATAATCAAATAAAGCATCAATACTCTGTAAGTCACCAAATGATAGAATATTTCAACAAAACTGTCGACACTATCAGGGAAAACGAAAATATTTTAAAATTAAAAATTGAACAACTTATGCACATTGTTATCTCTGGAGACAAAAATAATAATAAATTATTAATTAAAGACATTTATAACCAATTAAACACCCTGTACACTATGACATTCAATACTTTACAAGATATTGAAAATTCTTTAACCTTTTGTAAACTTCATACCTTGCATCCAAGCATCATCAAGTCTCACGACCTATATAAAGAATTAAACAAAATTTCAAAATTTTATAATGACGAATTACCATTCGAAATAAATCAAGAAAATCTTTTAGAAATAGAAAAATTAATTTCTGTTAATTGCAAATTGCAAAATAACAAAATTGTATACTTTATAGAAATTCCTATTAATTATGAAACCCAGTTTGAACTTATCCACCTAATTCCAACCCCCACAAAACACAATTCCGACTTTGTTACTATCATTCCTAATAGCGAGTATATTCTGAAATCTGAAGATGGTCATTTAAGATCTTTATACGATATGTGCACTCGCAATAAAGAAAATACTTATCAATGTCCCAATAAAATTAAGGAAATTACCGAAGATTCCTGTGAGAAGAATTTTATTCTACAAAACAACGTCGAAAATTGCCATTTCATTAAATTAAATATAAAGAAAAATCACATTGAATACATCGAAGAAATTAACCAATATTTAGCAATTTTTCCAAACCCTGAACATTTACAAGCCAAATGCAATCAAGGCGACAGCATAAGCGACATACAAGGCATACTTTTGATTAAAGAAGACAACTGTAAACTTCAAATCAAAAATAAAAATTTACTTTTCAAACAAGGCACATTTGGTAAACCCTTAGTAATCGAAAATTTCGAAATTAATTACAATATTACGAAAATTCCAAAAATGGCTATCGAACTTAACTCCATCAACGATTTAAAACCAATAAACAAGTTCGATGACACATTATACTATAATAATGATCAAATTAAAGCAGAAGACTTCAACTACCCATTATGTGCACTGTACATAATTTTCATCATCGGTGCCATCATCACCGCTGTAGTCTACTTCCGAAAGACGTTCCTCAAGAAAAAAGAAGAACCCAAGGACGAAGACATCGAACTTCAATCGCGAACTTCATCCCCTAGGTCGGCGCTGAAGCTCCCCGACGAAGCTCAATTCTAGCGAAGGAGGAGTTACCACGGCCCAGACAGCTGAACTTGCAGATACTTGACACCTCAGTTCCTTTATATAAAAATGTAATTTCATATTCATAGAGTTAGTCAGAAACCAGTATTCTTGTAGTAATAAACGACATTATTGTACTCACATAAATAAAATTTCTTTTTAAAAACCCTTCATCGAACTTACAAAATATAACTTATATATATATATATATATATATATATATATATATATATATATATATATTTATATATATATATATATATATATATATATATATATATATATATATATATATAAGGTGGTAATCACTTGGCGAAATGTCAGGAGAATATGGAGGGTGTGGTAACGTTTCCCAGCCTAGTTCAGAAAATTTTTCCCGGGTCAATCTTGCGGTATGTGGTCTGTCGTTATCCTGTAAGAATACCACTTTCTTTCGATTGACTAAAGAAGGCCGTTTTAGATAAGTGCTGCTTGTATCCACTCAAGCTTTTCATAATACAAGTTCGCAGTGATGGTTTGACCCCGTTCCAAAAACTCATAATGAACTATTCCGGTTGCTGTCCACCAAACACACAATAAAATCTTGTTTGGGTGCAAGGAAGCCTTGGAAGTGTGTGGTACCGAATCAGTAGGCGATAACCAATGATACGAACGCTTAGAATTTGAGTACAATATCCACTTTTCGTCGCAGGTTAACAACCGATCAAGAAATGGTACATTATCGTTGCGTGAAATGTTTGCCGAACAAATACTAAGGCGACTTAATTTGTTATCATTTGACAATTCATGTGGGACCCATTTGCTTAACTTCCATGTCTTTCCTAGCTGATGAAGGTGCAAACTAATGGTTTCATCATTCACATTGAATCTTTCTGCAAGCTCTAGGCACGTATTAGAATTTGCCTCCACAACTTGTTGAAGATCCTCGTTGTTAATGATCTTCGGTCTCCCAGAGCTTCATCGGTCAACCTGAGATCTCCCGAAGAAAATTTCTTGAACAACTTCTGCGCTGTTCAATCACTTACGGCATCATCTCCGAATGCGGTACATATTTTTCGCGCCGCCACTGCAGCTTTGGTACAAAGTTTGTACTCGTAGAGTAAAGAACCTCGAATTAAAGTTATGTTAGTTGCCATTTACAACTATTCAAATTAGGAATTAAACAATTTTCACCAAATGTGTATGTATCCGACAAAAGAAAGATTTACATTAAAGCAGATCACACATATCAAACAAGTGCTATCAATCAACAACTTAGAAAATATTCATGGCACTCTGCTGTATATAAAAACCGCACGAACTTATTTGGTTGCCTGATATAATAGAGTTATCTAAGCTGAAGTATCAAAAAATATCGAATTGAACTTTTATTCATTTCACACATATTTGTTAATTAATTAATTATTAAAATTTTGTACTGTACCGAAAAATTGTTAGAAAATGTGGCCTTCAAAAATAAATTCCTCGGGTCAAAAACATAAGTATATATAGTAAAAATTTTGAAAGATGTCCAACCAATGTCATCTGCGAATCATGGTGTATAAATATAAGAGATGGGTCAACTCATCAAAAATATCCGTGTTTACGAAGTTGGCATCCGCCAGATGTCTCAGCGTGTAAGGTTAGAAACGTTCCCGACACATGAGTAACTGTCATCTGTTAATTTAAATTAAAATTGACATACGTTAATTAATTTTATGTAAATATTCGATAATATGTATAACTATCGAAAATACTGTTTCATAGAAGGTTATAAATCAGGAATAACATCCAATAAAGAAACAATTTCGATTCACCATCCATCGCAAAACATTGTGAATGCCTGGCGGAAGGTTGTACCCTCTCCAGCTGATAAAATCCTTAGTACTAAAGATGGTATTTCCCAAAATCATTTTAAAGATGAAGACATTGTACAAGAATGAGAATCTGGGGATGTACGTATTTTAAATAATTAAATATAACATCATATTTTGTTACCCATTTCTGGGCGTACCAATCTCCTTTTATTTGCAGGTTTCGGTAATGACGATATATCTGTAATTATAGTTGAAAACGTTTACTAAGCGTAACCTCACGGGCTCTCAAAGCTGCCATGGGGAACTCTTTTGTGCTATATGAATTTTTTTCAAATTTCTAGTTTGATGTCGGTTGGAATCGAACCCTGTCCGTCCGAAACACAACCAATCACCTTACGCACACAGCTACGCGACCCAATTTAAAATTACAAGCGAAATATCTTATACTGTATTTCAGATAAGAATAGACTTGGTGGCGTCAGGGAGCCAACCTGTTCTACACCCATAAAATTTATGAATTCGTTTTGTTTCGTGTATGACATACTATATATATATATATATATATATATATATATATATATATATATATATATATATATATATATATATATATATATATATATATATATATATATATATATATATATATATGTATATATACAAGGTGATAATACTAAGTCGTTACACCCGAAAATGGTAGATAGAACTCATTAAAACAAACAACTTTTCTTAGCTCAAATTTTTGATTTGGAGCCCCAGTTCATAGTTATTGGCGTTCTCTTGTTTTTCGAAAAATCGTCATAACTCCCTTATTTTAAGGAATATTTAAAAAATACAAAAACTTTCAGCATTTGCTTGAGAAAAAAATGTTTCAGACAAATATTGTAATAGAAAGTTTGTGGATTTTAAAAATGTTTTATTTTCGAAAATCGATGGGGTGGTTTTCAAAATATCTTGTTTTGAAATTTTTGATTGGTCGCCATTTTGTTATTTGATGAAATAGAAAATAATTGTAAATACAAGTGTTTTAGAGAACCGAAAGCAAATGCTGAAAGTTTTTGTATTTTTAAATATTCCTTAAAATAAGGGAGTTATGACGATTTTTCGAAAAACAAGAGAACGCCAATAACTATGAACTGGGGCTCCAAATCAAAAATTTGAGCTAAAAAAGTTGTTTGTTTTAATGAGTTCTATCTACCATTTTCGGGTGTAACGTTTTAATATTAACACCCTGTATTTAAGGAAACAAATTTTGAAGCGGGATTTAGACAGTCGAATGAAATTTAGTGGTCAGAAATAATTTTGACACTCTTTTTAATAAAGTCAAGCTTTCGGTTTATTTAAAACCATCCTCAGGACTCTAAAATGTGTTAAAAATTTTGTTGTACAAAGATTTTTTGACAATTTTAGTGTAATACTTACATTAATTTGAGATTTTGAAGTAAAATTTTTACAACCAAACATAATATGCGAATTTTGAGTTGGAGTTAAGGTTAGACATTGTCAATATATAATAAAATTATAAATTTTGTACAAAATATACGTCGTTTTACATTTTAAAACAAAAATTATTAAAAATTTTGATGATTGCTGCGAACAACAAGAAAAAACCAGAAACTTTTCAAAGACTGGTGGCGCCGGATAAGTGGAGTAGGGAAAAAACACCCAAAGTTGAGTTTAGGCGGGAATGTACGAATGAAGGTCAAATAAGATTTAAGAAAAATCGAACCTCAAAATAATATAAGAAATATGTATGTTTAAAGAAATTTTGAAAAATAACGCAATTAACTTATCATGTCGGTATTTGAATTGTTTTCATCTGGTGGATATTTCTTTTTCGATAACAGCAGCAAAAAACTGTAAATATGACTCAAGTTACCCACATCACTTCGTTTGTTCATACTATCTTCATTGTTGTAAATATGTACCATTTCTAGGAAATTTCGCTTTGTTGAATTGTGTTCTTTGTCTAAAATTTTGATTTCATTATAAGCAGCGAGTTTTTGTTCTCTGTTAGGTGTTCCGTTAGTGCTGTTGCCTTCGGTTTATGTTTTGTACCACTTTTGTGTGAAGATATTCTATCTTTTAGTAATCGGGATGTTTGTCCGATGTGATCACAATCCATACAAGGAATACTATAAACCACATGTGATTGTTTTAAAGATGGTACAGGGTCTTTGAGTTTGGAAAATAGCTTTTTAATTGTAGTACAATTTCTCTGGCTGATTTTAACAGAATCATCTAAAATAACTTTAACGAGTTGTTTTGTTACTTGAGGAATATATGGAAGCGATACATATTTTATTCTACTGTTGTTGTTGTTGTCATTGTTGTTTTCTGTGGGTGTGTCACGTCGAGTTTGTTTGTTGAAGAGTAGACTGTTGAGTTTTTTCGGATAACCATTTTCTTCTAAAATATTTCTCAGTTTTAATAAATTACCCTCATGGAATGTTTCATGGGATAATTTTAGGATATATATATATATATATATATATATATATATATATATATATATATATATATATATATATATATATATATATATATATATATATCCTAAAATTATCCCATGAAACATTCCATGAGGGTAATTTATTAAAACTGAGAAATATTTTAGAAGAAAATGGTTATCCGAAAAAACTCAACAGTCTACTCTTCAACAAACAAACTCGACGTGACACACCCACAGAAAACAACAATGACAACAACAACAACAGTAGAATAAAATATGCATCGCTTCCATATATTCCTCAAGTAACAAAACAACTCGTTAAAGTTATTTTAGATGATTCTGTTAAAATCAGCCAGAGAAATTGTACTACAATTAAAAAGCTATTTTCCAAACTCAAAGACCCTGTACCATCTTTAAAACAATCACATGTGGTTTATAGTATTCCTTGTATGGATTGTGATCACATCGGACAAACATCCCGATTACTAAAAGATAGGATATCTTCACACAAAAGTGGTACAAAACATAAACCGAAGGCAACAGCACTAACGGAACACCTAACAGAGAACAAAAACTCGCTGCTTATAATGAAATCAAAATTTTAGACAAAGAACACAATTCAACAAAGCGAAATTTCCTAGAAATGGTACATATTTACAACAATGAAGATAGTATGAACAAACGAAGTGATGTGGGTAACTTGAGTCATATTTACAGTTTTTTGCTGCTGTTATCGAAAAAGAAATATCCACCAGATGAAAACAATTCAAATACCGACATGATAAGTTAATTGCGTTATTTTTCAAAATTTCTTTAAACATACATATTTCTTATATTATTTTGAGGTTCGATTTTTCTTAAATCTTATTTGACCTTCATTCGTACATTCCCGCCTAAACTCAACTTTGGGTGTTTTTTCCCTACTCCACTTATCCGGCGCCACCAGTCTTTGAAAAGTTTCTGGTTTTTTCTTGTTGTTCGCAGCAATCATCAAAATTTTTAATAATTTTTGTTTTAAAATGTAAAACGACGTATATTTTGTACAAAATTTATAATTTTATTATATATTGACAATGTCTACCCTTAACTCCAACTCAAAATTCGCATATTATGTTTGGTTGTAAAAATTTTACTTCAAAATCTCAAATTAATGTAAGTATTACACTAAAATTGTCAAAAAATCTTTGTACAACAAAATTTTTAACACATTTTAGAGTCCTGAGGATGGTTTTAAATAAACCGAAAGCTTGACTTTATTAAAAAGAGTGTCAAAATTATTTCTGACCACTAAATTTCATTCGACTGTCTAAATCCCGCTTCAAAATTTGTTTCCTTAAATACAGGGTGTTAATATTAAAACGTTACACCCGAAAATGGTAGATAGAACTCATTAAAACAAACAACTTTTTTAGCTCAAATTTTAGATTTGGAGCCCCAGTTCATAGTTATTGGCGTTCTCTTGTTTTTCGAAAAATCGTCATAACTCCCTTATTTTAAGGAATATTTAAAAATACAAAAACTTTCAGCATTTGCTTTCGGTTCTCTAAAACACTTGTATTTACAATTATTTTCTATTTCATCAAATAACAAAATGGCGACCAATCAAAAATTTCAAAACAAGATATTTTGAAAACCACCCCATCGATTTTCGAAAATAAAACATTTTTAAAATCCACAAACTTTCTATTACAATATTTGTCTGAAACATTTTTTTCTCAAGCAAATGCTGAAAGTTTTTGTATTTTTTAAATATTCCTTAAAATAAGGGAGTTATGACGATTTTTCGAAAAACAAGAGAACGCCAATAACTATGAACTGGGGCTCCAAATCAAAAATTTGAGCTAAGAAAAGTTGTTTGTTTTAATGAGTTCTATCTACCATTTTCGGGTGTAACGACTTAGTATTATCACCTTGTATATATACATATATATATATATATATATATATATATATATATATATATATATATATATATATATATATATATATATAGTATGTCATACACGAAACAAAACGAATTCATAAATTTTATGGGTGTAGAACAGGTTGGCTCCCTGACGCCACCAAGTCTATTCTTATCTGAAATACAGTATAAGATATTTCGCTTGTAATTTTAAATTGGGTCGCGTAGCTGTGTGCGTAAGGTGATTGGTTGTGTTTCGGACGGACAGGGTTCGATTCCAACCGACATCAAACTAGAAATTTGAAAAAAATTCATATAGCACAAAAGAGTTCCCCATGGCAGCTTTGAGAGCCCGTGAGGTTACGCTTAGTAAACGTTTTCAACTATAATTACAGATATATCGTCATTACCGAAACCTGCAAATAAAAGGAGATTGGTACGCCCAGAAATGGGTAACAAAATATGATGTTATATTTAATTATTTAAAATACGTACATCCCCACATTCTCATTCTTGTACAATGTCTTCATCTTTAAAATGATTTTGGGAAATACCATCTTTAGTACTAAGGATTTTATCAGCTGGAGAGGGTACAACCTTCCGCCAGGCATTCACAATGTTTTGCGATGGATGGTGAATCGAAATTGTTTCTTTATTGGATGTTATTCCTGATTTATAACCTTCTATGAAACAGTATTTTCGATAGTTATACATATTATCGAATATTTACATAAAATTAATTAACGTATGTCAATTTTAATTTAAATTAACAGATGACAGTTACTCATGTGTCGGGAACGTTTCTAACCTTACACGCTGAGACATCTGGCGGATGCCAACTTCGTAAACACGGATATTTTTGATGAGTTGACCCATCTCTTATATTTATACACCATGATTCGCAGATGACATTGGTTGGACATCTTTCAAAATTTTTACTATATATACTTATGTTTTTGACCCGAGGAATTTATTTTTGAAGGCCACATTTTCTAACAATTTTTCGGTACAGTACAAAATTTTAATAATTAATTAATTAACAAATATGTGTGAAATGAATAAAAGTTCAATTCGATATTTTTTGATACTTCAGCTTAGATAACTCTATTATATCAGGCAACCAAATAAGTTCGTGCGGTTTTTATATACAGCAGAGTGCCATGAATATTTTCTAAGTTGTTGATTGATAGCACTTGTTTGATATGTGTGATCTGCTTTAATGTAAATCTTTCTTTTGTCGGATACATACACATTTGGTGAAAATTGTTTAATTCCTAATTTGAATAGTTGTAAATGGCAACTAACATAACTTTAATTCGAGGTTCTTTACTCTACGAGTACAAACTTTGTACCAAAGCTGCAGTGGCGGCGCGAAAAATATGTACCGCATTCGGAGATGATGCCGTAAGTGATTGAACAGCGCAGAAGTTGTTCAAGAAATTTTCTTCGGGAGATCTCAGGTTGACCGATGAAGCTCTGGGAGACCGAAGATCATTAACAACGAGGATCTTCAACAAGTTGTGGAGGCAAATTCTAATACGTGCCTAGAGCTTGCAGAAAGATTCAATGTGAATGATGAAACCATTAGTTTGCACCTTCATCAGCTAGGAAAGACATGGAAGTTAAGCAAATGGGTCCCACATGAATTGTCAAATGATAACAAATTAAGTCGCCTTAGTATTTGTTCGGCAAACATTTCACGCAACGATAATGTACCATTTCTTGATCGGTTGTTAACCTGCGACGAAAAGTGGATATTGTACTCAAATTCTAAGCGTTCGTATCATTGGTTATCGCCTACTGATTCGGTACCACACACTTCCAAGGCTTCCTTGCACCCAAACAAGATTTTATTGTGTGTTTGGTGGACAGCAACCGGAATAGTTCATTATGAGTTTTTGGAACGGGGTCAAACCATCACTGCGAACTTGTATTATGAAAAGCGTGAGTGGATACAAGCAGCACTTATCTAAAACGGCCTTCTTTAGTCAATCGAAAGAAAGTGGTATTCTTACAGGATAACGACAGACCACATACCGCAAGATTGACCCGGGAAAAATTTTCTGAACTAGGCTGGGAAACGTTACCACACCCTCCATATTCTCCTGACATTTCGCCAAGTGATTACCACCTTTTTTGTCTCTTGACAACTGTATGAGACATAGACAGTTCAAAACTCGAGTTGATGTAATAATTGCAGTCCGTCAATGTTTTGATTCAAAATTCATAGAGTTCCACAAGAACGGCATACAAAAACTGGTGTCACGTTGGCAAAAGGTCATTGAATGTGATGGTAATTACTTCGATGAATAATAGTGTATTATTATTTTTACCTTCCGTCACCTTCAGGTAAGGAAGGAATTGTCTTTGGTCAAAAAATTCGGCGGTGAATTTTTGATGAATAAGCACGTTTTAGGGTCCCTAGAATACGATTTTACTATTTTTGCGATGATGTCTGTATGTGTGTGTGTGTGTGTGTGTGCGTGCGTGCGTGCGTGCGTGCATGCGTGCGTGTGCGTGTGCGTGTGCGTGTGCGAGTGCGCATGCGTGTGCGTGTGCGTGTGCGAGTGCGTGTGCGTGTGCGTGTGCGTGTGCGTGTGCGTGTGCGTGTGCGTGTGCGTGTGCGTGTGCGTGTGCGTGTGCGTGTGCGTGTGCGTGTGCGTGTGCGTGTGCGTGTGCGTGTGCGTGTGCGTGTGCGTGTGCGTGTGCGTGTGCGTGTGCGTGTGCGTGTGCGTGTGTGTGTGCGTGTGTGCGTGCGTGCGTGTGCGTGTGCGTGTGCGTGTGCGTGTGCGTGTGCGTGTGCGTGTGCGTGCGCGTGCGCGTGCGTGTTCGTGTGCGTGTGCGTGTGCGTGTGTGTGTGTGTGTGTGTGTGTGTGTGTGTGTGTGTGTGTGTAACAAAATTTTCGTCTACGGTAACTCTAATACTACAATTCCAAAAATTATAATTCTTTCGTATTCCTCTTCGTTGCATCCATATGAAGAGCTGATTAGATTTTGGTTATAACTGGTCAACCGGAAGTACCCTCATTTGCAGATTTTAACAGTTTTTCTTAAAAAAACGATGTTAAATATCATTTTTTCACATTTAATGTTATTATAAATATTAAAGAACTTTGTATTCTCTATACGATTTAAGTACATTTTATAGTTCATATTAAATGGATATAGAGTTATATAATTATAAAGAAATTAAATTTCATAAATTAGCCAGCTATGCTAGAAACAGCTACTATATTAAGAAAATTCTGATTGAAAGATGTCTGTGTCAAGTGCAATGACATATTCGTAGTATATTTGTGTTAGGATCTTTTTGCTCGAAATTTTCTGTATGAAATTTGTATAAAATACATACAACTGTCGAAAGGTAATGTACATACAAGAAATTTATAATCTTTTGCAAGGAACTTTATATACGGATTTTATAGAAAATACATACGCATTTACGAAAATTCTACCGGTAGATGCCGCATCTACCGGCTGTGTTCGAAAACACGAGTGGTAAAAAGTTACCGGGTTCGAAAATTGTTCAATATCTAGCAAAATCCATCTACCGGATTCAAGAAGAATCTAATCTCAAAAAAAGTAGTGATGCAAAGCGAAGCGTGCGCAGTAAAAGTGGAAATGTGTTCAAAGTAGGACTCTGCTCATTTTGTCAACAACGTCAAATTTGTAACCTGTTTTAAATTTTCAATTTTTTTCGTAGTTATGGATCTACCCTGTTTACCACTTGCGTTCTTAAAATATCGATTCCGGTAGCTATAAACTGAAAAAAGCTGTTTACCGGTAACAGTTCACCGGTAGAATTTTCGTAAATACCTCATATAACTGTCGCACGGATCACCTCAACTACAGATAGGACAGCTAATGTATTTTTCGAAATACAAAATAGTGACATCTACAGATTGATTCCATGAACTAACGCACACTGTGATGGCTTAGTCGGCTTGGTAGTTTGTGACATAGGAGACATGTCATTTATAGATAAATTGAAATTTTGAATTTTTAAAATAAGACATAAT
This sequence comes from Harpalus rubripes, assembly GCA_963082715.1. NCBI lineage: Eukaryota > Metazoa > Arthropoda > Insecta > Coleoptera > Carabidae > Harpalus > Harpalus rubripes. Next base: position 48,941,742 of record OY720456.1, on the reverse strand, counting down.
AAGAAAATTGAATATAAGTACATATCTACATATATTTTAAATAATCACAATACAATAACTTTAAATTCATTTCTAAATAAATTTAAAATTACTTGTCAGATAAACATACACTTCCATTTTAATTTTTGTTTATATGTAAGATAAAAGGATATTGGAAATAGTACGACATTTCATCATTAAATATAAAAATAAAAGTCTATTTCCTTCTTTGCACTGCACTTTATATCAAACAGCACAACGAATGTTCATCAGCTTATTGAATTTCAATTCCGTATTACGTCACAAATAAACACAGTTAATAAACCTTAAAACTGGAGAAATCACAAAATAAATCACTACTGGCACTATAACTAAATCTATAAACTATTACAAATTGGATTACCAAATAATTAAAGATATTAAAGCGTACGTTCAATGACATGTGTGATGACTTATGTGACTTTACAATTCAAAATATTGCAAAATGTTTTGAACTCTAAGGTTTTTTTCTTAAAATTTAAGCACTGTCGCGCCTCTACAGTTTGCTTCCTGGAACTATGATTGTGTTTTGGCACATTCATTTAGCTGTCCGGTGCCTGAACTGACGGAAGGTAATGTACTGGCAACATCAGATTTTTTGATAAATATTTATATTTTACCATGAAAAACCGCACAAACTTATTTGGTTACCTGATAGTATCGTAGTAGAATCGTGAATAGAAAAAGAATATACGTGGATATGTGTGAATGGGTAACAGAGTTTTAAAAGTATTTAACAGGCGTGAAAGAGCAAATGAGGATAAATGTAGTAGAAAACAATAGCACGAAGCCTCTGGCGCTAAATCAAATATAAATAAATTACCGCTAGTTAGAAAGTTGCAGTTGGTTGCTGCAGGCAATTTACCTCTCTGTTGGCGAATAAAATAACACGGCCGAGCGAAATAAATACACAGAATCGTACCCAATCGCGCGGGTTGAAACATTTTAATCAATTTAAACAAAGAACGCTCGATTTAACCTAACGGGATTACATTCCTGATGGCCGTAATCAGCTGCTGAAAAGTTCCAGATTATTTTTCACTCTGACCTCCGCTAGTCTCCTGATTAATCCATGAGGAATATGCCCTTTGATTCTAATCAGTTTAGGTCTCAAACTAGGGGCCAAATTGTTTCAAATGTCCGCATTTCCCAACATAAAATAGACTCGCTAACTAATATGTCAAAACTTTTAATTTGTGGATGGACGACCAACCTTCAGGGATTTCAATTGGAACTCTCAACATACTGTGTTTCGAAATAATCAATAATTCAGACTGATAAACAGAGGTTGTGAATTTAAATTCCACTGACAACTATTCACTAATACACTAATTGAAAATAATGGACATTTTTATAATTTTTAATTAATAATCCATAAACGAGGCCGAATTTATTATAGGTCGACCGGTTTCCAATTTCAATAAACTAATTATAAAATCTATCCAAATGGCGGGAAATTTTTACAAATTTCTAGCCAATTTTGATATACAGGATGTCCGTTTTTCGAGGCGCATCATTCGGATCGCAGAAACTATAAGAAATACGAAGTCAGTTAAATTAGCGCAAAGTTGTCCCGTTAGTAGGCCATTTTAAAGATGTATTTGCTTTTCCCGAAAAATTCTAAGGTCACTAGATAAATGCAAAAAATCAAACTTTGGTTTGCACTTCTTTAGGACACTGTTTTATTTTCTTTCGAACGACTATGTTCAAATTTTTTTATCACTGCTTGATTTCGAGTTATGAGGTCAAAGTTATGATTTTTATATGGACGCCATATTGGAAAGTTACACCATTGAAAGAAGCATTTTTTAGCTTTCCAACGATGTACAATTCATTTGTTTTAAACAACAAAAATAACAATTATTAATTTTATAGGGTAAAAACAATGATTGTGGTAATGAAACAAATGAAAACAATTATTTTTATTTTCATTTCTAATTTCCTAATTTAGATCTGAAATTTTATTCAGTTCAATTAATTTTGATATTTGCATATGGATAGTAGGCTTGGACCATATTGAAAACGAAATTAGAAAAGTGATCAGAGCTGAATAAGTTAAAAATCTCATGTGGCCAGCACATTACCTTCCGTCAGTTACATGAGGCATTTACGAAAATTCTACCGGTGAACTGTTACTGGTAAACAGCTGTTTATCAGGTTATAACTACCGGAATCGATATTTTAAGAACGCAAGTGGTAAACAGGGTAGATCTATAATATAAGGCCGTAAAACAACTCAAATTTTGTTTTAAAATCTGGCCAAAAACTCTAGTTCTGAAACCGGTGATGAGGGCGCGATTTATTCCTACTGTCATTTTTAGATTGTCAAAAAGTCAATTTACTGGTTTTAAATTTTGAAAATATTCATCTATTTGTAATTTTGACATCTGTCAAAAATGGTTATAACGCTGTTATACGGCTTATCAAAATTATAAACGAATAAAAAATATAACTAATGTATGTGTAAATAATATTTGATTTTCATATATTTATATTATATTTTTATATTATTATTTATAATGCGTCAAAAAGGACAGCAGGAATAAGTCACATCAAAACGGCGAATTTGGAACTAGAGTTTCTTTTTGACAGATATTGTGATGTTTCCCGGCCTTGTATTAATATTGTAGGCTACGAGTTAACAAACTTTTAACGCGCGCGCTTCGCTTTGCATCACTATCTTTTTTTTGAGATTAGATTCTTCATGAATCCGGTAGATGGATCTTGTAGATATTGTACAATTTTCGAACACGGTAACTTTTTACCACTCGTGTTTTCGAACACAGTCAGTAGATGCGGTATCTACCGGTAGAATTTTCGTAAATGCCTATGTATTTTCTATAAAATCCATACAGAAAGATCCTTGCAAAATGTTCTAAATTTCTTGCATGTACATTACCTTTCGACAATTGTATGTATTTTATACAAATTCCATACAGAAAGTTTCGAGCAAAAAGATCCTATATTTCGAGTAAAATTAAAACACAAATATAATACGAATATGTCAATTGACACTGACATCTTTCAAACAGAATTTTCTTAATATAGTAGCTGTTTCTAGCATAGCTAGCTAATTTATGAAATTTAATTTCTTTATAATTTTATAACTCTACATCCACTTAATATAAAGTATAAAATGCAGTCAAATCGTATAGAGAATACAATGTTCTTTAATATTTATAATAACATTAAATGTGTAAAAATGATATTTAACATCGTTTTTTTCAATAAAAACTGTTAAAATCTTCAAATGAGGGTACTTCCGGTTGACCAGCTCTTCATATGAATGCAACGAAGAGAAATACGAAAGAATTATAATTTTTGGAATTATAGTATTAGAGTTATCGTAGACGAAAATTTTGTTACACGCGCGCGCGCACACGCACACACACACACACACACACAGACACATACATACACACATACAGACATCATCGTAAAAATAGTAAAATCGTATTATAGGGACCTTAAAACGTGCTTATTCATTAAAAACTCACCACCAATTTTTTTGACTAAAGACAATACCTTCCTTACCTCTAAAGGTGACGGAAGGTAAAAATACGAATGAAAATGAAGAACGTAAACATATAAATGAACATATGACAATACTTAACTTATTCTTTTGTTTCAATACCACAATCATTGTTTTTGCCCTATAAAATTAATAATTATTGCATATTTGCTTTTCGAAACAAATGAACAACAATAAATTATTCATCGTTGAAAAGCAAAAAAAAACTCTTCTTTCAATGGTGTAACTTTCCAATATGGCGTTCATATAAAAATCATAACTTTGACCTTAAACAACCGTCGCAGGGCGATTCAGAACCGAAGGCAGGAAATGATGACTAGCGACTTCACAATAACGCATGTCTGCACAGCTTTGCACAGCGCGAGTCACTAAAGCCTAAAGCTTTACTGGGCGATTTTGGATGGGATGATATGGACCATCCACCATACAGCCCCGATCTGCTCTTACTACATTTACGTAGGAATCTGGCAGAAAAAAGTTTAAAGACGAGGATGAGGTAAAGGAGAAAATAGAATGTTGAATAAAGGAGCAGGCGATAACTTTGATTGACACTAGCATGAAAAATCTCGTGCCCTGCCCACAGAAGGAAAATCATATTAACGGAGACCATGTAGAAGAATAATTGAGATATACAACTAAAATCTCCTGTAAGATTTTTAGAAAAAAAAATATGACGTGGCCAACAAATGACCTCCCGTCAATTCCATGTTTGAAATAGCAATGAACTTTAAGTACAGTATCACTTCCGGTTGATTGTTCGTAAACAAAATCTAATTTGTTGTTCCAATAAATAGAAAAGTCTGTAGTACCAAATTTTGGATTATATTTTATTATGTTTTACCTCCAAATTCTGTTAAGAGCCCCAAATTAAGTACCACTTCCGGTTTATCATATAGGTATATAAATACCAAATTTGAGAAGTTTTGGATCATGTTTTAATATATTTTTTCAAGAAAATCTGTTTATATCTTCCTGTAAAGCAGTACTTACGGTTTATCAATTTTAGGAAACATCTAATATGTCGTTCTGATTAATATAAAAGTCTTAAATACCAAATTTGAAAAGTTTTGGAATGTATCAATTTATTTTTCACGAAAATCTGTTGCGAGCTTCAAATAAAGTATCACTTCCGGTTTATAAATTTTATCTAAAATCTAATATGTTGTCCTTCTTCATATAAAAGTCGTAAATACTAATTTTGAAAAGTTTTAGAGTATATCAATATATTTTTCACGAGAATCTGTTCAGAGCTTCAAGTAAAGTATCACTTCTGCTTGATTAATTGTTGCCAAAATCTAATATGTTGTTTCCCATGATATAAAAGTCTTAAACACTGAAATTAAAAAGTTTTGGATTATATTTTAATATAGTTTTTCATTAAAAACTGTTACGGGCTTCAAGTAAAGTATCACTTCTATATATCCAATTTTACCCAAACTCTAGTCAACTCATTATATGAATGCAGGAAGCTTAAATACGAAAAATAGGTATATTTGGAAGTTTGTTATAAGAGTTATCGAAGAAATCGTCACACACACACACACACACACACACACACACACACACACACACACGCACACGCACGCACGCGCGCGCACATACACACACGGACGCACACACACACACACACACACACACAAACACACACACACACACACACATCGTAAAAATAGTAAAAACGTGTTGTGGGGACCCTAATTCGTGCTTATTTACTGAAAACTCACCGTCGAATTTTTGGCACGATTACATTACCTCCCTTACCTACGGTATGACGGAAGGAAAAAAATGGACAGCCTTTGTATGTATGTAAAAAAAAATTTTGGGAGAAGAAAAATTCTTTATTGACCTGGCAACGTTGTAATTGTGTATAAATTTTTGGGGGTGACACGAGCCTAGCGTATGATTTATTCTTGGTATAAATTCATCATGCGATGTATCAGATGCCTGAACGCATAGTTCGCGCTAAGTTATGTACACGCTAAACACGCCGCGGAAAATAAATTGCAACTTTCTCCGAGTCTCTCATGATTAACTTGGACTTTTGAGGATTTGTTCACGAACAAAAACTTTATTACACTCCAAAGTAGACGAATATTTTACACAATGTCTTATACAGGACTGTTGTTCCTTTTAATTCAATCAAAACACTTTTACTAAAACTGAAAAGATCTTCTCTTAACAAAGACAGACAGAAGGAAGAAATTTCCTTGCATCGTGTATAGGTTATCAGGTTAAAATCATATTGTTATTCCCTAAAAATCTGTTCGAATGCAAGAAAAATGTATTGTTTTTGAAAGGAACTTCCGAAATCAGGTCACGGCGCAAATCACGAATATCTATTCGTTCCGTAACTCCTCAATTAGCACAAAACATAAATGAATCAGGCGGAAGAAATTTATTCGGAAATTCGTGGTAGCAAAATCAAAGCACGTAATAATAGACATTTTCCTTCGTTTCTCGTGTTTGGCGGCACTTTTCCACTAAAAGATCTAATCCCGTAAGAAATAAATCCAGATAATTTCACATATTAAATCAGGAACTACGGTGGAATGTAACATATAACACATTGAAACCTATTTCATTTTTTAGTCATGAGGAATGATAAAATTTTATGAAGATTAAATTATTTTTTTAATATTTTACGAAGAAAAAAAAATACATTAAAAAAATGAATATACAGTCTCTGATATATGACCCAGAGGTAGAGATTTTAGTTTCTAGTAGTCGATTATGTAATAGTATTACTAGTTTTTATACGTTTGCCACTGATTATGTGATTTCTTAATCTTGTAAGGTTTAGATAAATAAAATAAATAAAAAATTCTGATGTGGCCAGCACATAACCTCTCGCCAGATATTTTACCTGGTTGTACGGATAAAACGAAAAATATTTTTAAGTACAAATACATATATTCATGTCTCACTACAAAATAATTCTCACATATATTTGCAAAATCTATCAGATATTTTAATATAAATTATGTACAATACATACATTTTCTTTATATTCAATATCCTGAAATTTTCTTTTTCTACTTTCTTTTTCTTTATATTCGTAATTTTTTCGCAAATTCCTTTTATATTCTTTTTTACGCAAATATTTTTGACAGTAGCATACAACTATTTTTGACAGTGACATTTATGTGTCAATCAAGGGTGTCAATTACAAACATTTGAATTTCTTGGCTTGTAGTTGTTTGATCTGAGATTTTTTACATCAAATTATTTTATATGCATTTCTTTATCTCTAAATCTATAGAAGATAATACTGAATTTATATTTATCGAATAACGTTCTTTAATATAAGTATTTACATAAATTTTCGATAAATAATATTTAGATGAATTTTTTGTTGTAACTACTACTTCCAGTTGTCAAATTGTTACCAAAACTTAAACAACTCTTCCCAATATTGTTAGATTGAGGAATCCGTAGTTGTTGTTGTTGTTGTTGTTGTTTATTCAATGGGAGGGACCTTACAGCCGTGCGTACTCAGGCCTACTGGCCCATTGTACTTCCCCTATACTCAGGGTCCCTTAGCTAAGTCCTGCCGCATCCACGAAGGTGGCAAGCCTATTGTAAGAGATCCTCTGGATTTCATGAGGCTCTGGAAAGAGAACCTCCATGTGTCTCCTTCTGGTGGCAGCTAGTGCTGCACATTTACAGAGTATATGTTCCGTCGACTCTTCGTCGAGACCGTAAAAATGTTATAATCGGATTCTAGGGACCTAAAAACGTGCTTATTTACTAAAATCTGGATATGAGATTTTTAGCATGAATACAATACCTCTCTTAGCGAGAGGTAAAAATGAAGCAAAACGTTTCGTTCTCGCAGCTATTAAATACAAAGCGCGAAGGTCCTTTATCCTCATTCAATACGTCCTTTTCCTTTTTACTACGGTTTCCTGAAGGCACAAAGACAGGAGCCACTGTCTAAATTTTATTTCCGTTTTTGGAAAAGAATAAATCTGATTTAACAGAAGCCAATTTTAACATTTTCGCGATGAGGTCTGTGTGTATGTGTGTATGCATGTATATGTGTTTGTGTGTGTGTGTGTGTGTGTGTGTGTGTGTGTGTGTGTGTGTGTGTGTGTGCGTGCGTGTGCGCGTGTGTGTGTGTGCGTCCGTGCGTGCGTGTGTGTGTATGTATGTGTGTGTGTGCGTGTGCGTGCGTGCGTGCATGCGTGTGTGTGTGTGCGCGTGCGTGCGTGTGTGTGTGCGCGTGCGTGCGTGTGTGTGGGCGCGTGCGTGCGTGTGTGTGTATGCTCCACTCTAGCTCAAATACTACAATTCAGAAAATTTTGAAACCTTATTGTAATATGGTAAGAACCCATTAGATTTTGATGTAAATCGGATAATCGGAAATGGCACTTTACTTGAAGCTCAAAATAGTTTTTCTTGGAAAATTGCTTTAAATGTTATTTTTTCGAGATTTATGTTATTATAAAAATTAAATATTATTAAATTTTCTACAAGTTTGCAATAATACTTTTTCTATATATTTCATGGATAAATTTATAAAATTTTCTATAATTAAAATCTTGTAGACTACGCTTTAAACAAACACAACTCCTTGGTTACACAGTTTATATCTCAAATGCATGTAACTGACACATAAATGTCACTGTCAAAGAACTAATCATTTCAAATTAATAATAGTAACGTTTAAAAAAAGTTACTTAATACAGTTTCCAGCATAAATAAATATGTAAGGTAATTATCTATAAATTTAAATTAATAAAAATCAAATGGTGGGAGGTACAGTGTAGGCCACATCAAATTTTTATTCTTTGATATTGATAGTTCCTGTTTCGGTTGTCATAGTGATATATGTCCATTCGTTGGCGTTAGAAAATTGTCAACATAAGATAGTACGTTTTGTTTTAGCACTTTACCAAACTTATAAGAGCTTTTACACATATTCTCAACTAGAACTACGAGCAATTTATCATTTCTGAATAAGACGTGTTCGCGACTACATACATCTTCCGAGAAGGAGAAGGCTGCTGTTTGAACACATTAAACATGGCTGCTTTTTATTTTCATTCATCCACTTAAAACGGGACGTTATTAAATATATTCGGAACGAACAAAATAAAAAAATAAAAAACAAGGAAACGTTTTTATTTTCTTGGAGATAACCTTCACCTCAAAGAAATAGATATGATGTTCACTGAAATATTTTACCTTCATCTAGGAGTCTAGGACTTATGTATAAATAAGAACGAACATATTCTTCTGACTTTTCAGTACGATGACTAAACTTAAAAGAGACGCTAAAATTATTATTGAGAATAAGATACATGATTAATATTTTTTTAAATTTTAATATAATTACTATTTTCAAAGTACAAATCTAGGCTCATAATAATTCGGCCGGTTTACATTTTTAAAAAATATGATGTGGTCAACACATGACCTCCCGGCAATTCCATGTTTGAAATAACAAAGAGCTTTAAGTAAAGCATCACTTTCGGTTGATCATTTGTAAACAAAATCTAATTTGTTGTTCCAATAAATAGAAAAGACTGTAATACCAAATTTAGGAATATATTTTATAAAGTTTTTCCTCAAAAATCTGTTAAGCGTTTTAAATAGCAAATTTGAGAAGTTTTGAATCATGTTTTAATATATTTTTTCAATAAAATATTTTACAAAACATCTAGTATGACGTACTCATTAATATAAAAGTCTTAAATACCAAATTTGAAATGTTTTGGATTGTATCAATCTATTTTTTACGAAAATCTGTTCAGAGCTACAAATAAAGTATCACTTCCGGTTTATCAATTTTATCCAAAATCTAATATGTTGCTTCCCTTTATATAAAAGTCTTAAATACTAAATTTGACAAGTTTTGGAATATATCCTATCATACTTTTCACGAAAATCTGTTCAGAGCTTGAAGTAAAGTATCACTTCCGGTTTATTAATTTTTGAAAAAATCTAACATATCGTTTCCATTAATATAAAAATCTTAAATACCAAATTTGTAAAGTTTTGGAATATATCATAATATATTTTTCACGAAAATCTGTTGGAGCTTCAAGTAAAGTATCACTTCCGTTTTATCAATTTTAGAAAAAATCTAACATGTCGTTCATATTCATATAAAAATCTTAAATACGAAATTTGAAAAGTTTTGGAATATATCATAATATATTTTATCACGAAAATCTGATGAGAGCTTCAAGTAAAGTATCACTTCCGATTTATAAATTTTATAGTAAATCCAACATTTCGTTCTCATTACTATAAAAATCTTAAATACCTAATTTGTATATTTTTCACGAAAATCTTTTGAGAACTTCAAGTAAAGTATCATTTCCTGATTAGAAATTTTAGCCAAAATTTAATATGTTGTTCTTCTTCATATAAAAGTCTTAAATGCTAAATTTGACAAGTTTTGGAGTATATCATAAATTTTTTCACGAAAATCTGTTCAGAGCTTTAAGTAAAGTGTTACTTCTGTTTTATTAATTTTAGCCAAAATCTAATATGTTGTTTCCCTTGATATAGAAGTTTTAAATACTAAAATTGAAAAGTTTTGGATTATATCTTAATATAGTTTTTTTTATTGGGTTGTGGGGACCCTAATTCGTGCTTATTTACTGAAAACTCACCATCGAATTTTTGGCACGATTACATTACCTCCCTTATACCTACGGTATGACGGGAAAAAACTGTTGGAGATGCAGCCTTGGTAAAATGATTTTATTAGATTGTCATTTAATAAACCATAGCTGTGATAGCTATGTTAATAAATAATTGGAAAAATAACAATTATATTACGAAAATGAATTAATACTAGGGTGAAAATTTCGTCATATAATTTAAAGAGTGGTAAAATACGTGCATACATCAGAGCTGTATATTAATAAAATTAAACTTGTTTTTGTTTGAATGAAGTATTACTTTGGACACATGGTTTCGTAGTGAAACGAGCAAACCAAATATTCTTTAGTTCGTAAAATATTTTATGGCTTTCTTCAATAAGAGAGTAAAGTATTTAGGAATGAATGATAGTTCTCTCTGGCATAGTTGACCTGTCGATGGCAAATGTGCAATTAACTACAGCCCTAACTGGTGTATAACGCTATAACTACGTTACACTAGTATTAAAATGGGTATTAAACGTAAATCAGTCGTGACATAGGTGATATTACTGTTTAACAATGTAGTTATCCTCAGTATTTCACCACTGCTTTCGTGAATGATATATTGGATCTAATCAAATCACGGAAATAATTTAACGATTTTATAATTCAATATTAAAGTATACACTTTCTTCTGGCCCAGATTGCTTGAATGGTAAGCTTTTATTGTTCCTAATATACATCATACGGACGAGGTAGCGTCAAAATGTTTTCGGAATTGGTCAATAATATTTTATTAAAACAGGTACAATATTTTTACAATAAATTTTCTTTAAGGTACAATCCTGCATTGGCTGTTTGATAATGGGTGTATTCTAAAGGCATTCCGTTATTTATAAACGGACCGTTAAAATTAAGATATCCGTTAACTAGATTTTAATATTCTAAAGACACTATCCGTTAATAATATAAAAGGAGATCCGTTTATGTTATCCGTTTATAAATAAAATTTAAACGGAGAATGTTTCATAGCCGTTAAATGTATGCGGACGACATTTAATACATAAATATTCAGAAAATTTTAATTTTACACAGAGAATGGCGTTAGCATCCTTTACTGTTTTCTCCGACCCTTGGATTCATAGAATATAATTGAAAGGAAAGCAGAAATAAATAATTTTTATAACAAAATTATACTGGTACATAACCTATAAAAAATCGGTTCGATGAAAGATTTTAACAATACACAATTATCCATTTATCGTTCTCAAATAAATTAAAAATGCCTTCTCTAATGAAACAAGCATATATTTTACTCTACATTGCAAATCTTGAACTTTACCTAATGTTTTAAAAATATTCGAATATTTTCAGGACTGCATTTAATCTTCAGGGGCCCGAGACACATATGTTCTATTGGTGCCTTTATTTTTAATTATTGATCAGAACAAAGGATATTTTTATTGCAACAAAGAATATTTTGATTACAACAATGGATATTTTGATTATATTCGAAGAATACTGATTAGATGAATGAATCTAATGGCGAAAATTTAATTAATATTTGCGAAGAATTAAAAATTAAGCTCGTAATGTGTGTTTTATAATTTGTGTAGTTTGTAAAGTGCATGCGCCTATATTTAATTGTGGCCCCGCGTATGTTTATTTTCTCGATACCGTAGATTAGCTTGATGGTATCTATAATTTCAAGATAAATGTTGGGGGTCTTCTTCATTATTACTTTAGCTGCGCTTAATATGTAACGAATTATGATTCTTATAGATTTTTTTGTTTTATGCCCATTTTTTCCAAATTTACAATAATATCAAAAGGTTATGAAACTGGCAATTTTGACATTTATTACAACAAAGTATTTACCAACATTCCAAAGTTTATTTTAAAGAATATATTCTTATTATGATTATTTCTTGATATAAATTTATTACTAAATAGTATCTCTAAATTTATGTATCACAAATATCTGTTTAGATCTTAATATATTTTGTTATTATCAAAATATAAATATGTTGACATTTATAATTTAACAACACTGCCCTACAGTAGCAAACGGATCCGTTTATTATATTAATTTTAACGGATCCGTTTAAATGTCATATTGTGAATAGATTTTTTTGCAGAATCCGTTAATATAAGAAATATTTTAACGGAATCCGTTTACATAATATATTTTAACGGATTGTGTTTAGAATACACTCATAAGTCAGTATATTTCTCATATACAGGGTGTTAATACTAAGTTGTAACACCCGAACACGGCAGTTAGAACTAATTGAAACAAACAACTTTTCTTAGTTTAATTTTTTGATTTGGAGTTGGAGCCCCAGTTCATAGTTATTGGCGTTATTTTGTTTTTCGAAAAATCGTCATTACTCCCTTATTTTAAGGAATATTTAAAAAATATAAAAGCTTTCTGCATTTGCTTTTGGTTCTCTAAAACAATTATATTTACAGTTATTTTCTATTTTATCAAATAACAAAATGGCGACTGATCAAAAATTTGAAAACAAGATATTTTGAAAACCACTCGATCGATTTTTAAAAATAAAACATTTATAAAATCCTTAAATTATCTACTATAACATTTGGCTGAAACAATTTTTTCGATCTGTCCAAAAAAAGTTTTTATTCAAATTGAATTACAAGATAAATTTTAATAAACTGCAACAATCTTTTTAAACAAAGTAGGCTTGCTGCCATTAAACAAGAAAAACAAGAAACAAACAAACAAACAAGAAAAATAAAACAATGAACAATGAAACAACAAGGGAGGGGCTAAATTTGATTTTCAAAATGGCCACCATTCGCAGCACCGCAAGCCCGACAGCGTGTTTTAATATTAGAAAAGACACTTGCAATTGCAAGAGCTGCCTGCTTGTCTTTTATATCTTCTGCTGCAGCTACTATTCTAGCCACCAGTTCTAATTCGGTGTTTACTGGTCTCTCATTCACAGAGGTCTTCATCTGATCCCAGAAAAAGAAATCTAGGGGAGTTAGGTCAAGGCTCCGGGCTGGCCACGCAACAGCACCTCCTCTCCCAATCCATTTATTCGGATATTCTGTATTTATTAATTTAAGAAAGTAAAATAATTTTCATCATTCAATCGGTTGTTGTTTCATTGTTCAATGTTTTATTTTTCTTGTTTGTTTGCTTCTTATTTTTCTTGCTTAATTTTCATGTTTAATGGCAGCAAGCCTACTTTGTTTTAAATGGTTGTTGCAGTTTGTTAAAATTTATCTTGTAATTCAATTTCAATAAAAACTTTTTTTGGACAGATCGAAAAAAATGTTTCAAATAAATGTTATAGTAGGTAGTTTAAGGATTTTATAAATGTTTCATTTTCAAAAATCGATCGAGTGGTTTTCAAAATATCTTGTTTTGAAATTTTTGATCGGTCGCCGCTTTGTTATTTGATAAAATAAAAAATGATTGTAAATACAAATGTTTTAGAGAACCGAAAGCAAATGCAGAAAGTTTTTGTATTTTTTAAATATTCCTTAAAATAAGAGAGCAATGACGATTTTTCGAGAAACAAAAGAACGCCAATAACTATGAACTGGGGTTCCAAATCAAAAAATTGAACTAAGAAAAGTTGTTTGTTTCAATGAGTTCTAACTGCCCTTTTCGGGTGTTACAACTTCGTATTAACACCCTGTATATTTTTATTGTTGTAAATATACAACAACCTCCCGGTCAATTCCATGTGTAAAATCGCAATGAGCTTTATGTAAAGTATCACTTCCGATTGATCGTTTATAAACAAAATCTAATTTGTTGTTCCAATAAATAGAAAAATCTGTAATACGAAATTTTGGATTATATTTTATTATGTTTTTCCTCGAAAATCTGTTAAGAGCTTCAAATTAAGTACCACTTCCGGTTTATCATATAGGTATACTCAAAATCTAATGTTTCAAATTATACACGTGTTTTAAATACCTAATTTGAGAAGTTTTGGATAATGTTTTAATATATTTTTTCAAGAAAATCTATTTATAGCTTCCTGTAAAGTAGTACTTCCGGTTTATCAATTTTAGAAAACATCTAATATGTCGTTCTTATTAATATAAAAGACTTAAATACTAAATTTGAAAAGTTTTGGATTCTATCAATTTATTTTTCATGAAAATCTGTTCAGAACTTCAAATAAAGTAATCACTTCTGGTTTATCAATTTTCGCCAAAATCTAATATGTTGCTTCCCGTTATATAACAGTATTACAGGCTTATTCTGTAAAAATATCGTTATATAACAACTATCGTTATTTATAAATGTAACGATGTGATCCTGAACGACATTTTGTAAAAATCGTATTCACTAAGTAAGATCCTTGTAAGATCGTTATAAACGTCGTTATACCGTTTGTCATAACGACTTTAGCCAATTTTTTTAGAAAAGATACTAACTATTATTGTAAATTAAACTGTCATTGTAATGTCATTTTGCAAAAAAAATATTGACATTATTACTTTAATTATTATTTCTTTATTGAGTAAAGAATATGTGTAAAAAAATGGTTATCAAATGGATTATTATTATCCCATAAAAGACTTTCACGACCACAAATATTTCTACTAAAATGTAATTATGGTTTTGAATTATATGTTTGATGTATGAAAAAATGTTTTCACGAAAATCTGTTCAGAGCTTCAAATAAAGTACCACTTCCGGTTTATCAATTGTATCAAAAATGTTGTTCCCCTTCATATAAAAGTCGTAAATACTAAATTTGACAAGTTTTGGAGTATATCATAATATATTTTTCACGAGAATCTGTTCAGAGTTTCAAGTAAAGTATCACTTCTGGTTGATTAATTTTAGCCAAAATCAAATATGTTGTTTCCCATGATATAAAAGTCTTAAATACTAAAATTGAAAAGTTTTGGATTATATTTTAATATTAGGTTTGTTCGCGGTAGCAATCCCGGACTAGTTTGAGCATCACTCGGGCAGGTCTGATTAGTACGTGACCAACAGTGACCAATCAAGTGTCAGTCAGAGTCGTACCGCGAACAACTAAAATGAAACTGCGCATGCGTATGGTGCTCAAACTAGTCCGGGATCGCTACCGCGAACAGAACTATAGTTTCTCATTAAAAACTGTTATGGGCTTCAAGTAAAGTATCACTTCCATTTATACAATTTTACCCAAAATCTAATCAACTCATATGAATGCAGGAAGCTTAAATACGGAAAATAGATATATTTGGAGGTTTGTCATAAGAGTTATCGTGGACGAAAAAATCGTCACACACACACACACACACACACACACACACACACAACACACACAAACACACAAGCACACGCGCGCGCGCGCGCGCACACACACACACACACACACACACACACACACACAAACACACACACAAACACACACATCATTGTAAAAATGGTAAAAACGTGTTGTTGGGACTCTAATTCGTGCTTATTTACTGAAAACTCATCATCGAATTTTTGGCACGATTACATTATATCCCTTACCTACGGTATGACGGGAGGTAAAAATAAAGATATAATAACAAGTTTCATAAATGTAGGTCGACGCTTTTCTCTGTTAAATAAATGTACTATTATTCTACCAACTTATTTTTGTAGCGCAAGATAAAAAGTAAATAAAGAATGCTGAATAAAGCTTTTCACATTTCTTGAAAGTTTTATTTTATCACTCATTCTGGCAATTCCACTAAAATGTAAAATATTTTTATCTTTTACATTCAAATTAATTAACAGTGATTGTAAACCACTATCAAGTTGCGTGTAGGATTTGACCAACATATCTTAATAAAAATGCACGCCACCCTGTCATGTACTGCCCTAATTATAATTCTTGTTCCAGCGATAAAACTCACGTTTTACATTCTAATTAAATGTCATTGTCAAAATTTTAATCTGCACTTTGTAGTGTTTACCTGTTTACATACATTATTTCATGAATTAAAATCAACAATTATACAAATTAAACATGTGTTTTCCTTCTCTTGACGAGGATATTAATTAGTTTTTCATTCTACTTTTTGTTTGAACTAAGTTCAACCCATGAATTTTTGTGGGCGACCCACGCAACGGTAGCGCACAATAATAACTGAGTTTTGCGGCAAATTCGATTTAGAAATCCCAACACAAAACACTATGAAAATTGGTATACGTATATGAGAAAATAAGAAGAATCTAATGGTAAAATCGAAAATTGATTAACTCTACCTAATTTTGGGTGGTGAATATCTAACAAATCAAGGGTTGAATATACAACTTTAATTGTGCCAAAAATGGATTCCTTGATAAACATTACATATATATACCGGGTGGAACATCATACCTGTGTACATAGGCGATTCATATGAGAAAAACAGTTTTTTCGTGCGCATTGCTCCCCAAATTATTTTAGACAAAAATGCTTCAAATAAATGTTGTAGAGCATAAAATTCTGCATCTAAATCAATAAACAGAATTACTTTTACATGCTTTGTAACGACAGAAATTAAATAAGAAAATATTGAAAATTACGTTGAAAATATCAAATAGCCATGGAATTGAAACAAAAATAGAAACAAATAAATGTCTGACGTTTGACAGATAAATAACTAATTTGACGGTAAAATATCAAAATGAATTCAGTTTATTCTAACGAAGAAAGGGTTTTTATAATAAAAACTTTTTATAGTGGAAATTGTTTACGTATAGTTAGAGATTTATTCGCCGTGAAATTTCCAAATAGGCCAATTCCAAGCGCTACAACAATACGCGCGTATGTTCAAAAATTTGAATCCACGGCAAGTGTTGCGGCGGAAAATAGTACAGGTAAATTTAAATTTGAATATTTTTTAAGAGATTTACAAACAAATCATATCTTTAGTTATAGGAAATAAAAATAATCGCATTAATTTAGAAAACGAACAAAGAGTTCTGGAATTAATAAATTTTAATCCTAAATTAAGTTCAAGAATAATAGCGCAGGAATGTGAGATTGCTCATTCTACTGTATTGCGCATTCTTAAAAAACATAAATACCACCCTTATAAGATGCAATGCCATCAAGACATTTCGCCCATTGATGAAGAAAGTAGGCGAGTTTTTTGTAAAGATATGCAAGAACGAGCAAATCGGGATCGTGATTTTCTTCCATCTATTTGCTTTACCGATGAGTGTACTTTTACATTAAACAATGAACCAAACGTTCAAAATGATAGGCACTGGGCTCTAGAAAATCCAAGATTAAATGTTACCACCAGAACGCAATATCATCAAAAAATTAATATTTGGGCAGGCATTTTTAATAGCAATATTATTGGACCATTTGAGATCGTTGGCAACTTAAATTCTGAAACATACTTAGAACTCTTGATTAATGAGATCGGCCCTGCATTAGACAGCGTAGCGCGCGAAAATCAGGAGGTTTGGTTTCAACAAGATGGCTGCCCAGCTCATTTCGGAGTAAGTGTTAGAGATTATTTAAACCAAGCATTTCCAAATCGCTGGATTGGTCGTGGTGGAACTTTAAATTGGCCAGCCAGATCTCCTGATTTAGCACCTTGCGACTTTTTTTTAAGGGGTTCATCTTAAATGTAAAATTTATAAGCAGCGCCACCCAAATATTAATTCATTGAGAGAAGCTATCATGGAGGAGAGCGCCTTAATCACAAATAGGCAGCTCGCTAATGTAAGAAATTCATTCTACAATAGACTTGGCTTGGCTGAAAACGGAGGATTATTCGAATATTTTTATAATAATAAATTGTAGTGATTATTTTATTCAGAGAATTACTGTTTGAAATTTGAATTGTAGTAGATAGGTCTTAATGTTTACATGAATTATTTCCAATTTAAAAAGATTTTCAATAAAAATCCTATAAAAAATAAATATTTCATTGAAATGTACAATTGTCGTAATAATAGGTATGGAGATTTTTGTATGAATTTAATTTACCTATTTATTTGTTTCTATTTTTGTTTCAATTCCATGGCTATTTGATATTTTCAACGTAATTTTCAATATTTTCTTATTTAATTTCTGTCGTTACAAAGCATGTAAAAGTAATTCTGTTTATTGATTTAGATGCAGAATTTTATGCTCTACAACATTTATTTGAAGTATTTTTGTCTAAAATAATTTGGGGAGCAATGCGCACGAAAAAACTGTTTTTCTCATATGAATCGCCTATGTACACAGGTATGATGTTCCACCCGGCATATATATATATATATATATATATATATATATATATATATATATATATATATATATATATATATATATATACAATTTATAAATTTATATGTTTAACTTCGAACAAAAATATTCTTCCACAGAGTAAAAATTGTTTTTCATGAGGATGACCTTAATTTTATTTTTAAAGATATTTATATTTGTTTCAGACTTTAATATTATAGGTAAACGATTATAAATTGTAATAGGCATATATGCTACATTCTGGTGGAAATTTTGTGTATTATGTTTCGGTGCTAGTAAGTTACTGTTAAATTTAGTATTGTAGAAATTAACCTGTTTAGAAGTGGGAATTAAAGATGGATTTTTTTTTATAAACATAACACAAGACATAATGTAGATACATGGTAATGTTAGAATTCCTAGTTCTTTGTATAAATTTCTACATGGAGCTCTAAAATTTGCATTTATCATCGCTCTAATGACGAGTTTTTGGGCTTTAAAAACATGTATAGCTTGAGATGAATTCCCCCAACAAATAATGCAGTAAGAGATAATTGAATGAACATGTGCATAATAATATAATTTCAGTATTTCAGTACTAACACAGTTCCTTAGTTTTCTCAAAACAAAGCATGCTCTGTAGAGAGAACTTACAACAGAGCTAGCATGTGTAGACCATGATAGATTATAGTCAACATGCAGTCCTAATATTTTCGTGGACGTTGAGGGGGTAATGCTAGTAAGATTCAAATTCACGGAAATATCAAAATTGGATCCCCGTATAAGGAACTGTATTAGATTGGTTTTACTAGAGTTAAGTGCTAGTCCATTTGATTTACACCATTTAATCATTGCATTTATATTATTTTGAAGTGTATTGTTTAATTCTGTTATTGTGGGTGCTTATGATATTATAGATGTATCATCCGCAAAAAGGCATATGCCAGCATTCTGTATGAAGGATGGTAGGTCATTAATGTATAGAAGAAAGAGTAATGGACCTAGCACACTACCTTGAGGGACTCCAAAAACAACTTCATTAGTACTAGACTTGTAAGATGTGTCTTCGATTTTTATTGAAACTATTTGAGATCTATTACTTAAATATGTCTCTAACCAGGACAAAGCTTTATATATATATATACAGGCTGTCTCACAACTCGCGCCCCAGAGCGAATGAGGGAACACGAGACTGCACTCGGATGTGTAATTTCGAAGAAAATAAATCTAGCTTAAAAGATATTCGAGAAAAGTCGTCTTAAAATTGACCAATCAGAGACCTACACCTTTAACGTGTGTTTGCCGTAATTTTACGTTACTAGGGTTTTATACTAATCAAATCTTCTTTAAAATGTGTGGATGACTGTAGTTTTTGAAAAATGTCAGTGTCAAATTAAATTTGACAAGGTGAATAAAAAAGGCAAATTCTTACCATGTATTCAGCCGCTGATTACTTAGAAATGATTATAATTTTCGGAGAATGTGGACGTAACGCCAGAGAGGCAGCACCAGTCTATTCGGAACGTTTTCCGGATAGAAATCTTGTGGATCATAAAGTGATAATGAGAGCCATCGCAAGGACGCATGAGACCGGTCAAATTATGCCAGATCAAAATGATGATCTCGGATGACACCTTCGCTAACCTAAATTTGTTGACAGTGAAATGTCAACTCTAAAGTGTCAAAATTACAGTAAGTCAAACAAATTTTGTAACTCACTAGTAGTATTTTTAAAACCTAGCAACTAGTTTTATTTTGTAATAATATCATCACACCTCAAGATAACCTTCCGGGATGGGTGGATTAAAAAGTCTTGTTACTCCGTTATGCAAGCAGCCGCAAATTATTTTCTTTTATTTGTTGTCGGCAAGTGTCAGTTTCGTCTGGGGTGCGAGTTGTGAGACACCCTGGCAAAGAAGATAAAGTTGATCGACTAAACGTATGGAAAAGAAATTTAAATAAAATTTATAATTTGTCTATTGAAAACGAAAACCGGCCAAAATATTATGGAGCTTCATACATTGATTTTCAAATTTTATTGCATATGTGTAATTTGATCTTAAGATACCCTGATAGAGTATCCTGCTACCCAGGAAAGTCCTGAATACAAGACTTGGTGAATTCCATGATTATTTTTTTAATAATTGAACCGTGCATGGTTCTGAATGTTATAAAAACAATTTAAAATATCGACATTTTTTACTACCAAACATTCCATTCCAGGTACAAACTCATGAGTGAGTACAAACACGTACATTAACAAAAGAAATAATTAAAAGAGCATATTCTCCTCTTTCCTCATTTTTCAGACTCGTGTGTGTTTCAGTGCTGAAACAGCGTCATCTCCCATAATTCTGTGTTATCAGAGGCACGCCTGAAATAATCTGTTCTTTATGCGAGCTTACCACGGTAACACTAGCTTCTTCACAACGTATATCCACCACGTACATCATTGTAACTTACACTGATTCGTTCAGAGTCATACACATAAAGAATATCTACACAAAAAGATGAGAAGAGTTATTTTTATTTACAGCCAGTGTAGCTTTGTGCTTTCTTACGAGGATCAAATTATAGTACATACATACAATTGTGAATAATACATTACATTTTACTAATTCCATTTACACTTGCTGATTTTAAAATCTAAGTATCCAATTGTTTCTTTCATATAATATTTGATGAAAGCAGCGTCGGACTGGCCATTGTGGCGATTTGGCGATCGCTACAGGCCCAGGCAGCGAAAGGGCCCAGTCTAAACCAAACCTGTAGCTTTCATAGTTAATCGGCCTAATTCTTTAAGCAAAATTGTTAAATATATGTTGTTTTTTCAATAAATAAGGCTAGATGGTCTACGTAACGTGTGTTTATTTAATAATACGGTATGGACGTTTCGGGCTTTCAGCTATAAATATACTACGTTTAGATGTAGTTTTGAAAATGGTTTCAGTTTTCAGTCAAAATTTCGCGAAACTGTTTACATGCAATTTTTAAAACAGGTTCACAGATTGATTTGAAAACAGTTTCGGCGCATGCGCATTTGGCTGATGTAAGTAACAAATCCTCTTCACTCCAAATTCTTCATTTTGCCATTATTCCAATTATTCTTTGTACTTCGTACCACTACGCACTAAAATTACACAACTGTCAGTTTATTTGAAAATTCCCGCATCTTAGCTCCTGTCCCTGAGTTTTACATACGTAAATACAGAGAAACTTTAGAAATATGGAAACATCCTAATAACATCAATCGGGATGCTATTTCTTGAGCCACATGTGATTCTCAGAATCCATTACGAACTCGATTCCCATTGGTCCTCATTAGCTTTGCTCATCTACCGTTCTTTAGATTAGTATATACATAACTGTCTTCTCGGCCTTCCTTTCGTCACTTGGTTTATTTGGCCTCTAGCGTGGTTTACACGTCGGGTAACCTTGTAAACTGAGTCTCCCCCCTTTGTTGCTCAAACTCGGCCTCTAGTGTGGTTGACACGTCGGGTAATCTTGTTTAAGACAGCACTATCCCCCTTGCTCCTGAAGATGCCCCATACGACTGCGGGCGAAACGTTGAGCTTTGACTCAAAATATGACACAGTCCATTCCCGGAAAACGAATATTTCTCAACTGTCAGTTTATTTGTGGGTTAGTAACATTAAATTACACAGAGCGACCGACACGTTATGCTCTGTACGCATGCGCAATATCGAAACTAAATTTTAAGTGTTTACATGAGTAGTTTTGAAACTAGTTTCCAAGTCAAACCCATGTATTTTAGGTTTGGTTTGAGATAACGTTTGAAAACGATTTGAAAACTGCATGTAAACTAAGTAATAATGATACAAATTAATTGAAAACATTAAAGAAAAATTAAAGTAACAAATTCCTTACCTAAATTACAACGGTTGTACAGATGAAATGTTTAAGCAACGTGGTTTACATTTTACGTTGAAAAGATAATTTTCCGTGAGGTGACACCTGATAAAGACCCACACGGCACAAATATGTCATCATCATTACCGATATTTGTGAATAAAGGATTGCCACACCCAGCCATAGATAGCTAATATTATTATTTATCCTTTTTTTTCCAATGTTTGTCTCTGCTTCTTTTGAATCCCATCAAACAATTGTGGATTTAAATAAAGAGACAAGCCCTTAAAGCCAGATCAACCAATATTAAACAGCTGTAGATTTGCAAAACATTTGGAAATCAGTTTCTAGTAATGTTTCACAAAAACTAATACAAATAATGCCTAATGTTTGTCAAGCAATATGAATCAAAAATTAAAAATTCCTTTGAACATTTATAAATATGCGAGTAGTTAAATTTGAAAAAAACAGCAATCATATCATCATCACAACAATGCAATTATTCAACAATCACCTGATTTTTTCTGTTGCTAAGCAACGATTGCATGGCATATACGATTTATGAAAGACGCATTCTATTTTGTGTTTGAGCATAATATTGAACAATTTGAAGAATATTAATGAAGTTTTTGTCTGATATGGCACCATCTCATATTTATCCGAAACGACGCCGCCTAAACAAAAGATGTTTAAATCGTGGACCATCTTACAAAAGTTTTGTGAAAATTCTCGATCTGCCAGCGGAAAATATACAACAGATTTTACAGTGGATACCCTGCACCGATCTAGGTAAGTGTTCAAATTTTTTGTTTTAATATAGTTTTCTATATTTTCTGCTTCTTACTCTGAATCTTCTGTCTTTGTCAGTATTTTCTCCACGATTCTAAAACAGTCTTCCTTTGGCCTTGCCCGTAATTTTTCATTGTCTAAACTTGCTTCGCAAATCTCATGTCGTTCATTCTTGCAAGATATCTATAACAATCCAGCTGTCATTATTTATTAAAGTCTAGTATTGGTTCCGTTCTTAATTCTTCCCTTCCAAATTTGTTCTTCGTTTTCTTCGTCCTCCCTTTTCTATTTTATCTGTCCAAACCTTGTTTGCAAATCTGTCATTTCTTCTTACATAATATCTCAATCAATTCAACTGTTATTATTCATTAAAGTCTATTACTGGTTTTGTTCTTAATTCAGTTCTTCGTTTTCTTTGTATTTTTTGTTTTATTTTGGCAGTCTAAAGGTGCATTCACAAATGAAAATTAGGTTTAGATTTAGGGTTTATACTTTAGATTTAAAGACTTTGGCCGCATATTATGTAATGACCCCATTCACACTTCAGAAATTAGGGTCTCTAAATCCAAATCATACAGCTAAACATTGCAAGGTCCAAACTTTACGTTTATGATTTAGTTTGACGTCACAAACTTCACCAGTGAGAACGAGTCTGAAATGATATAGATATATACACACATCTTTATTTATCCACTTGGTGGATTTTGCTTTAAACAAATGCGAGAAGCACATGGAGACTGTAATACTTAATTGCTGGAATATAACCAATAATGCCAAGCGAATGACAATATCATGGCGCACAGGTGTCTTGTTGAGTACTGCTGTACCGATATTTTAATCTTGTTTTTGAAGTATTTACACAGATGTCTGTACATTTCAAAACTAATTTTCAGGTAATTTAAACTTACATTTATGAATGACTTACTTAAAACTAAACAAAAACCATAAACTTAATTTTCATTTGTGAATGTACCTTAAATCTTTTTCGCAGTTATCTTGTTGTTCATCTGTTGAAAATCTCTGTACCAATACAGTTATCATTACTTACTAATGTCTTGTATCGGTTTCGTTCTTAATTCATCCATTTCATATCTGTTCTTCGTTTTATTTGTCCTGTCTTTTCTTTTATTCAACTTCCTTCACATGTCTCTTATAGTCCTTACAAAATATCTGCACAAACTCAGCTGTCTTTCCACAATAAAGTCAAGTATCGTTGTCATTCCTAGTTCTATCAATCCCAGGCTTTTCTTGGTTTTATTTGTTCCCTATTTTCTCTTATTTTGGCTGCCCAAACTTCCTTTGCAGTTCTATTGTCGTTCATCCTTTTAAGATTTCTTCATCAACTCAACTGTGTAGTGTAGGTTTTCTTCTCATTCCAATTTGTTATTGGTTTTCTTTGTCTTCTTTTTATGTTTGTTGTCCTAACTTCATTCACACGTCGCTTATCATATCGCCTGTCCTAAAAAGATATCTCCACAAACTCAGCTGTCTTTCTACAATAAAATCTAGTATCGTTGTCATTTCCTAATTCTTCCAATCCCAGTCTTTTCTTGGTTTTATTTGTTCTCTCTTTTCTCTTATTTTGGCTGCCCAAACTTCCTTCACAGTTCTTTTGTCGTTCATCCTTTTAAGATTTCTTCACCAACTCAACTGTCTTTCTTCCATAAAGTTTAGTGCAGGTTTTGCTTCCATTTCTTCCCAGTCCAATTTGTTATTGGTTTTCTTTGTCTTCTTTTTTATGTTTGTTGTTCTAACTTCCTTCACACGTCGCTTATCGTATCGCCT
Source organism: Harpalus rubripes (assembly GCA_963082715.1). Classification (NCBI taxonomy): domain Eukaryota; kingdom Metazoa; phylum Arthropoda; class Insecta; order Coleoptera; family Carabidae; genus Harpalus; species Harpalus rubripes. Next base: position 48,916,963 of record OY720456.1, on the reverse strand, counting down.
GTCCTTAAAAGATATCCCCACAAACTCAGCTGTCTTTCTACAATAAAGTCTAGTATCGTTGTCATTCCTAGTTCTTCCAATCCCAGGCTTGTCTTGGTTTTATTTGTTCTCTATTTTCTCTTATTTTGGCTTCCCAAACTTCTTTCACAGTTCTTTTGTCGTTCATCCTTTCAAGATTTCTTCACCAACTCAACTGGCTTTCTTCCATAAAGTATAGTGCAGGTTTTGCTTCCATTTCTTCCCATTCTAATTTGTTATTGGTTTTCTTTGTCTTCTTTTTTATGCTTGTTCTCCTAACTTCCTTCACACGTCGCTTATCGTATCGCCTGTCCTTAAAAGATATCTCCACAAACTCAGCTGGCTTTCCACAATAAAGTCTAGTATCGTTGTCATTCCTAGTTCTTCCAATCTCAGACTTTTCATGGTTTTATTTTTTCTTTCTTTTGTCTAATTTTGGCTGCTCAAACTTCCTTCAAAGTTCTTTTGTCGTTCATTTCAAGATTTCTTCACCAACTCAACTATCTTTCTTCCATAAAGTTTAGTGCAGATTTTGCTTCCATTTCTTCCCATTCCAATTTGTTATTGGTTTTCTTTGTCTTCTTTTTTATGTTTGTTGTCCTAACTTCATTCACACGTCGCTTATCATATCGCCTGTCCTTAAAAGATATCTCCACAAACTCAGCTGTCTTTCTACAATAAAATCTAGTATCGTTGTCATTTCCTAATTCTTCCAATCCCAGTCTTTTCTTGGTTTTATTTGTTCTTTCTTTTCTCTTATTTTGGCTGCTCAAACTTCCTTCACAGTTCTTTTGCTGTTCATTTCAAGATTTCTTCACCAACTCAACTGTCTTTTTTCCATAAAGTTTAGTGCAGGTCTTGCTTCCATTTCTTCTCATTCCAGTTTGTTATTGGTTTTCTTTGTCTTCTTTTTTATGTTTGTTGTCTTAACTTCCTTCACACGTCGCTTATCATATCGCCTGTCCTTAAAAGATATCTCCACAAACTCAGCTGTCTTTCTACAATAAAATCTAGTATCGTTGTCATTTCCTAATTCTGCCAATCCCAGTCTTTTCTTGGTTTTATTTGTTCTTTCTTTTCTCTTATTTTGGCTGCTCAAACTTCCTTCACAGTTCTTTTGCTGTACATTTCAAGATTTCTTCACCAACTCAACTGTCTTTTTTCCATAAAGTTTAGTGCAGGTTTTGCTTCCATTTCTTCCCAGTCCAATTTGTTATTGGTTTTCTTTGTCTTCTTTTTTATGTTTGTTGTTCTAACTTCCTTCACACGTCGCTTATCGTATCGCCTGTCCTTAAAAGATATCCCTACAAACTCAGCTGTCTTTCTACAATAAAGTCTAGTATCGTTGTCATTCCTAGTTCTTCCAATCCCAGGCTTGTCTTGGTTTTATTTGTTCTCTCTTTTCTCTTATTTTGGCTGCCCAAACTTCCTTCGCAGTTATTTTGTCGTTCATTTCAAGATTTCTTCACCAACTCAACTGTCTTGCTTCCATAATCTTTAGTGCAGGTTTTACTTCCATTTCTTCATATTCCAATTTGTTATTGGTTTTCTTTGTCTTCTTTCTTTATGTTTGTTGTTCAAACTTCCTTTGTAGGTCTTTTGTCCATCCTTCACAGATATCTCCGCCAAACTTTAATAAAATCTATAATACGGATTTCGTTTTTGCTTTTCCCTTATGTCTCTGTATCTCATTCTACCTACAGCATTGTGACATCTTTATTCATACGTACTTCATTGTTAAAAAAATCAAATTTATTTTATTATTTTATTTTAGTTATATCTGTGAAACTGATATCAAAATTCTTTAAAGACATCGTGAATGAATTATTATTCAGAAAATTTCTGGATATATCCAAACAATTGGAAAAATTAAATGAGTCCGTTTATAATTTTATTATTAATTTACCAGAAAACCAAGCCCGCAAAAATGTTATACAAGTATTAGCAAGTATCGAAATTATAATACAACAGGTATATATATTTATCAATAATGGTCGATTTACATTTTCTAAAAATTATAAAACTTACACAAATGGTGAGAAATTTTTGTAAATCTATTGAGATTCTTGACTTTTGGCACAATATGGAAAACTTCGTACAAATCCAGTGCATATGCAATGTCTAATAGAATTAAAGCTGTTGTTAGTAATAAAGGCTATGTAGCCCAATATTAAATGACGGAATACTTGAATAATATATACAGATTTTGTAAGATTAAAATCTATAAAATAATCAAAAGAAATTTCTAGAAATTTCTCACAATTTGGATAGGATTTATAATTTGTTTGAAGAAAGTATCAACCGACCAAACAAATGTAATATTTGTGAAAATATTTCATATTTATTTTCTTTTTAGTACAAAATGTTGGAAGCTTCAATCCTTCGCTACCTTTACCAACGTCGTTCTGAAGTTCCACTATGTTACTGTTTTGCAAAAATTCTGGATCTCTTCAATTCTATTTTCGTTAGGCTCTATAACAGAAATGGAGAATTTTCTGTAGCCTCTCGATATCAAAAACCGTTAAAAGCTCTCATAAAAACTGTAAAAGCTTTTATTTTTCATTTTGAACGTCACACTGAAGTCAAAATAAACAGTGACTGTTATGTTTCTGGAGCCAAAATTTGTGATATTTTGGATAGTTGTATGTTTGCTGATCGAGAAGTTTTGTCCGAAAATTATGAAAATGGGACTTGCTATATAAAGGTGAGAAATAACATACATCCATACATAAAATCACGCATTTCCCACTTAGTGGGTTAGTACAAACCCGAAACAATAATAATATCAACCACAAAAATAATCACTTTCTCTTTCAACAACATTCTTACTAACCTGACATCATACAACAAATATTCTTCACTCTTAAGGTGCATTCACGAATGAAAATTAGGTTTATGGTTTTTGTTCAGGTTTAAGTAAGTCATTCATAAATGTAAGTTTAAATTACCTGAAAATTAGTTTTGATATGTACAGATATCTGTGTAAATGCTTCAAAAACAATATTAAAATATCGGTGGAGCAATATTCAACAAGACACCTGTGCGCCGTGAAACTATCATTCGCTTGGCATTATTGATTGGTTATATTTCAGCAATTAAGTTATGGCAGTCTCCATGTTTTTCTCGCATTTGTTTAAAAAGCCGAATCCACCAAGTGGATACAAAATAAAGATGGGTGTATATATCTAAAGTGTTTTTCAATAAAGGCGGGTCGATGTTGGCAGGCTGTGGCGGCGATGTTGTTTTGGTGGCGTCTGTCAAATCTGTTGTTTATTATTCTGTCACAGATGCCAAATCACCATGGCAAGTTACACGATTGAGCAGCACTTCCAAATGATAAAACTGTATTATCAAAATGAATGCTCGTTAGTGAAAACGTTGCGCGCGTTGTGCCCATTTTACGGCAGACGCGGTGGCCCTTCAAAGTCGACTCTCCAACGTTTGGTGGCCAAATTCGAAACGAGCGGTTCGGTAAATAATCTTGGCCTACACCCGTACAAGATCCAACTGACCCAGGAGCTCAAAGTTAATGACAATAGACAACGCCGTTTGTTCGCTGACTGGGCTTCGGAGCGTTTGGAAGAGTACCCCAATTTTGGCCGAAGAATCATCTTTAGCGATGAGGCGCATTTTTGGATGAATGGCTATGTTAATAAACACAATTGCCGTATATGGGACGACACCAACCCACACGAGGTTCACCAGGTCGGAATGCATCCACAAAAAGTTACCGTTTGGTGCGGATTTTGGGCCGGCGGCGTCATTAGTCCGTACTTTTTTAAAAACGACGTTGGTGAGGCCATCACCGTCAATGGCGAGCGCTACAGAACGATGATAATAGATTTCTTTTTTCTCTAATTGGATGATATGGAGATAGACGACATGTTTTTCCAGCAGGACGGCGCTACGTGCCACACAGCGGACGCCACAATGGACCTTCTGCATGAACGAGTTGAGGGTACGGTTATCTCTCGCAGAGGTGACGTGAATTCGCCACCAAGATCGTGCGATTTGACCACACTAGACTTTTTCTTGTGGGGTTTCCTGAAGTCGCAGGTCTATGCTAATAAGCCGCAATCGACGGATGCCCTTAAAGTTAACATTACCAATGCCATCGCTCAAATTCAGTCGGATCTATGCGGCAGAGTCATTGAAAATTAGACCACTCGGATCCGTGCCACCGTGAGAAGCCGCGGCGGACATTTGAAGGATATTATATTCTATACATAATGGCATACATGGACCTTTCAAATAAAAGAAGAATTTCGTTAATACCTCACACACATCTTGTTTTATCCCATTTCAACATCGACTCGCCCTTATTGAAAAAAGTTTAAACCTAATTTTCATTTGTGAATGCACCTTCAACATATTGAAGTGACCGATTTTTGGTAGCGAAATACCGCAACCGGACCACAATAATAGTTACGAAACAATCATCCTCGCCACACAATCCTGCCTAAGCACACCTCTTTCGAAATAATTAAAAAAAAAATTACTAAATAAAAATATCATCACGGCATATTACCGTTTGCTGGGTGTGCCAATCTGCTTTGTACGCAGATTTCAATAATGGTGATCACATATTTATGCGAGCGTTTACCAGGCGTCACCTCACGGGCACTCATTGCTGGCGTGGAGCGTGCATGACAGGGGTCACTTTTGTGCCATTTAAAATTTAAAATATTTAATCTAACCCGATTCCCGAGATTCGAGACAGATACTTATCATTTCCTTCGTGTTCTAGATGCGTTACGAAGTCCCAGACTCCTGGTTCATAGTCCTATCTACGGAGCAGTTATCAAAACCAGATGCAAAAAGCTGGCAAGAACAGCAAAGGTTAATGTACCTCAGATTACGACGGCTGTTAAGTACGCACGGTGCTCAACAAATAGATTTGATCCATTGGTTTAGATCAACACCGTTTTCGATACTTGAAATGTTCGATTTGCCCAAAGCAGCTAATTGTGTGTACAATGGCTATGGAGAACATGACGAGGAATTATTCTTTTATGGAAATTGCAACACAGGTAAAGAACGAAGTACTTTTTTTTAGGAATTTAGAATTTACTTCATGATCTCCTTGAAGGTATAGGAGAATTTCTGCATACTATCACATAAGTTCTCGGAAATTTTTTGAATCGACGAAAATTTATGTGTCATATGTTCTTGCAAAATATGGCAATTTTTACTTCCCGCTACCCTTGGTAAGGAAGGTATAGGGATCGTGTTAAAAATCGCATATCGAGATTTTGGTAAATGACCACGTTTTAAGGTCCCTAGAATCCAATTTTAACATTTTCACGATGATGTCTGTGTGTATGTGTGTATGTGTGTATGTATGTGTGTATGTGTGGACCCTCCAATTTAACTCAAATACTATCGTTCAGAAAATATTGAAACCTACGCTTTAAACAAACAAAACGCAGTTATTCAAATGTATGTAACTGACAGATAAATGTCACTATCAAAGAATTAATCATTTCAAAATAATATTAGTAACGTTTTAAAACGAAAAACGTAAATAGAACAATAGAAAAGGAATTCAATACAGTTTCCAGCATAAGTAAATATGTAGGTGTGTATTTAGATTAATAAAAATTAACGATTCACAAAAATGTTTAAGCTAATCCTCATTTTTGGGTTAGTGAATTCTATTCTATCCCGTTATTTAAAATTTAATCTTCATTTTATTATAGCTTCGGTGGCTCAGTGTAGAGCAACGCCTCATGTCATGAATGCCCTCGGGGCTCTGGGTTCGAATCCCACTAAGGCATGGATGTGTGTGAATGTGAACCCACTCTGTAACTGGGATTTAATCCTGTTGAGGGGTTTAAAAAAGATAGTTATTTGGATTTGATTAGACTACATTTTAAGAAATAAATTGTCAAAATAAGAGTAAAATTCGCTAATTTAAAAATAAGGCTTAACTTAATCTTTTTTGTGACTCAGGCTGTAAATGGCGGGAGGTATTGTGATGGCCACACCAGATTTTTTCTATATATTTTATGGACAAATTTATAAAATTATCTATGCTTTAAACAAACAAAACTCCTTCGTTGCGCAGTTATTCAAATGTGTGTAACTGACAGATAAATGTCACTGTCAAAGAACTAATCATAAATAGGAAAGGAATTCAATACAGTTTCCAGTATAAGTAAATAGATAGAATTTAGATTAATAAAACTTAACGATTCGCAAAAAAGTTTAAGGCAATCCTTATTTTTGCATTAGTGAATTCTATTCTATCCCAGTATTTAAATTTAATCTTCATTTTATCAAAAAAGGTAGTTACTTGGATTAGATTAGACTATATTTCAAGAAATAAACTGCCAAAATTAGAGTAAAATTCGGTAATCCAAAAATAAGGATAATCTTAAGCTAAATCTTTTTTGTGACTCGGGCTATAAACAGTTGCGGCGCTAAGGGGGGGCCAGGGTGGGCACGTGCCCACCCTAAAAAGTCTTGTGCCCACCCACTACCAACATACAAATAATTTTTTTATCTATAAAATTTGTGAATAAAATTTTATTTTTAATTCTGAACATTATTTGTAATTAATTTTGTTCTAAAATTAATAGGGCCATATGAAAATTTCACAATTGTATTTATGTGATTTAGCAATTTATTTTTGTACATGAAAGCGAGAAAACATGCAGCTTCACATCGCTTGAAAAAATGTAACTTTCAATTAATTGCCTGCGGCGCCTTTTTCTGCTAACCTTTGCATGATCTATTGTAACCTCCCCCCCCCCATGGTGTCCACCCTTTTTTGATTGTGCCCACCCCAAATTTATATCCTGGCGCCGCCACTGGCTATAAATGACGGAAGGTATTGTGTTGGCCACACCAGGTTTTTACTGTTAACAAACAAAAAAATCAATAATTAATATTAATAATAAGAATCTTTCTGATTTATCCTTTATAGTAGGTAATAATCTTTGTTTAATATCTTCTAGGCGGCTACAACTGCAAAGTCCGTAGACTAGAACACCGAGAACCATTTCCAGACGAGCACGATTTTTTCAAATTAGAAATCACCGTCGAGTTGAAATGTTCTTTGGTGCATGCACCTCTGGAAATCTTCAAGCAGCATTGTCTGTATTTTGGTGAAAAACGACCTTGCTTCAATTTAAGAAGAAGTAGTAGATTGCAGAAAGCTTTTCAGTTGAAGATTAATTTTAATACTTCGCTGCCAGATGAAGGGCCGTCGTTTCTTCCAACAAATTACGACTTTGAAGTGTCGGAAGACCGAAGATTAGAATTCATCGAGAAAGTGGCTAATAGGATAAATAATAGATTGTAGTTTATTAGATGTTCAATAATTATTATTATTATATTACTATTTTATTCTAAATTAAAGAATATTTTCTTTTTATTTTGTTTTGATTTATTCTAGAATATGCACCACCTTTCAAAATACAATATGTTTTGTTGGAATGTCTTTTCTGAGCTAATATATAACAAAAAAACACAAACTAGATCGCGGAAACAGGAGTTTATATATTTTTGCAAAATTAAGTCAGATTTTACCTATTTTAAAGATTGTACTTGTTAAAATAATTTCTTCGATGCACATTTTCAAAAAATAATTTATTGTAACGTTAAGCTAACGCACAGAACTCAATTTGACGAAATTTGGGAGGTTGTATAAATTATACATACAGGCATTTCGCCCCAAAATGATTATTAGTTTTTTAAGCAATTTTTGTAAAAAATGTGACTTTTCTGCTAGCAAATTTTTAAAAATACTTTAATGGAACCGTACCCTGACACACAGAACTTATTTTGACAAAACTTTGATGTTTACATTAATTTTATAGGTATAAAAAATAAGGGAGGTATAGGGGCCGTGCTAAAAATCGCATATCGAGACTTTGATAAATGACCGCATTTTAAGGTTCCTATAATCCAATTTTAACATTTTCACTATGATGTCTGTGTGTATGGGTATGCGTGCGTGCGTGCGTGCGTGCGTGCGTGCGTGCGTGTGTGTGTGTGTGTGTGTGTGTGTGTGTGTGCGTGTGTGTACGTGCGTGTGTGTATCTATGTATGTGTGCATGCGTATATGTGTATGTGTGTCTGTGTGATGTGTGTGTGTGTGTGTGTGTGTGTGTGTGTGTGTGTGTGTGTGTGTGTGTGTGTGTGTGTATGTATGTATGTATGTGTGCATGCGTATATGTGTATGTGTGTCTGTGTGATGTGTGTGTGTGTGTGTGTGTGTGTGTGTGTGTGTGCGTGCGTGCGTGTGTGTATGTATGTATGTGTGCATGCGTATGTGTGTCTGTGTGATGTGTGTGTGTGTGTGTGTGTGTGTGTGTGTGTGTGTGTGTGTGTATATGTGTGTGTATCATCCATTCTAACTCAAATACTATCATTCAGAAAATTTTGAAACCTTGTATTTCTACCTTATTCTAATATGGGAAGAGACCATTAAATTTTGTGTATATCAGGTAACCGGAAATGGCACTTGAAGCTCAAAATAGATTTTCTTAGAAAAATACTCTCAAATGTAATTTTTTCAAAATTTGTATTATTATAAAACTTAAAGAATATCAAATTTTCTACAGATTTGCATGAATACTTTTTCTATATATTTTATGGATAAATTTATAAAATTATCTATAATTTTAATCCCGAAGCCTACGTTTTAAACAAGCAAAACTCCTTGGTTACACAGTTCACATCTTAAATGTATGTAACTGACAGATAAATTTCACTGTCAAAGAACTAATCATTTAAAAGTAATAATAGTAACGTTTTAAAAAGAAAATAGTAAAAAGATCCATAGTTATATGGAATGGATCTTAATACAGTTTCCGCAAAAACTGAATATGAAAGTATGCATATTTAAATTAATAAAAATTAAATAGCGGGAGGTTTGGTGTTGACCACATCAGATTTTTTCAGAAAAAATGCCAAAATTACTATAAATATTGCTTTTCGCGCCCTAGTTTTTGTGAAATTAGCGTTTTTAATGATTTTGCAAATATATATATATATATAACAATCAAAATAAAATTCTTGAGTAGTGACTAAAATCAAGATGCATTCATCAAACGTACACAAACGTATATAAGTTCAAATATACCGTGTGTCTGTCTTAAAGGTGTACATAGGAGATGAACATGGGAAATCAGTTTCTTGCAATTTCCTGCTCGCTTAATTATTTTAAGCAAAAATGCGTCAAATAAAAGTTTTAGAGCATAAAATCCTGCATCTAAATCAATAAACAGAATTGCCTTTCCATGCATTGTAACGACAGAAATTAAATTTGAAAATTTCGAAAAAACTTTGAAAATATCGACAGCCATGGAATTGAACAAAAAATAAATAAATGCTTGTCGTTTTATCTGTTACGTGATCTGTCACAACGTAAGTTAACTTATTTGACGTTTCTGACAATTTGATTTGAACAAATATCGTTAATTATGGCAATAATAGAAAAGTAAAATTAATAAAGTTAAGAAAATACAATTGATATAGTTAATGTTGATTAATAAAATAATATCAACAACAATACGGAATTTAAAGGCATTTAATATCCTTCATTTAAGAAAATACAGTTTTGTTTAAATAATATGAATATATCAAAAATTCAACATTGCGTAACAAAATTATGTATGATGCTGTTATGTACTCAACTCATTTCCAATACATCTACCTTAGTAGGTACCAAGGAGGGTAGGTACTATAGAAGGGGTCTACACTTATCATTCCTAACACTCTTTCTTAGAGTAACGCATGTTCTGCTCGTTCTATATTCTGATTACGCGGCTCACGTGTATTTTTTGAAGACACATTAGCAGTCTTTTCAAATTTTGTCACGAATTTAGCTCTTGATTCGTATAAATGTTCATTTTTTAATCATTTCAGACAATAAAACTAGAGACAACATCAAATTGTAAGAAACGTCAAATAAATTTACTTACGTTGTGACAGATAAAACGTCAAGCATTTATTTATTTTTTATTCAATTCCATGGCTGTTGATATTTTCAACGTAATTTTCAACATTTTTATAATTAATTTCTGTCGTTACAAAGCATGGAAAGGTAATTCTGTTTATTGATTTAGATGCCGAATTTTATGCCCTAAAACTTTTATTTAACGTGTTTTTGCTTAAAATAATTAGGCGAGCAGGAAATTGTAAAAAACTGATTTCCCATGTTAATCTCCTATGTACACCTTTAAGACAGACACACGGTATACATAAATTTCGATTGTAAAGATTCTATAATTTCTTACGTTTTTTTTTATATAATCGTTTACTACAATTTGTAAATAAACAAAATATGAATAAAAAACAAAATTAAATTGTTAATGGAAGAACAACCAAAGTCTCATTGAGATTTAAAAGGTTGTCACCGAATTTATTTTCATACAGCATTAATTACCAGATATCAAATATCTTTGTCATCGTCTTATCCCTTAATCAACAATTTTGTGGGGTGCTGTCGTGTCACAAAGGTCGAGAGCACTTGACAGGGATCGAACCCCGTCGTTAACGCTGGCCATTACTGGCCGCAGTCCACATTTCAGAAGGGCGAAGGGATTCTGATTCATAACGCCACCGCGCCGTTTGATTTTATGCCTCATTTACACCAATAGGAAATTGTTTTACAGCCAAAGAAGGATAGTAGTTTAATCTGGAAGTTTCCTGCAGGCCTCGGGTTATAGATTTAGTTTTAGGCTAAATGGGTTGTTGTAAAATAGGTGTTAGCAATTATTATTTTCGAAACTTTACTATTGTGGTATGCATATGCTGACAAATGATACGTAGCACAGACCAATAGATGAATCTAGCGGATGTTTTTATTTACGTGTCTGAAGTCTGTTGGAACAAACATACCAACAGTCAGATGGGCTGTAGAACAGTCGGCTAGAACGATATTTTTGAAAAGCGCATGCGTCTGACGTACATGGTATGACAGTCCGGACTAGATGTGGGAACAAACCTAATACGAGTAATAGGGCTGTTGCAAGAATTTTAATATGCCTTCTAAGTATTAAATTTAAAAGAGATCATTATTTAAATATCCTCAAATTAGAAAATACCACCAAATATCCATTAGATATTTTACAATTAATTTTTGAAATTTAGATAGTATTTTGAAAAAATCTGATGTGGCCAGCACATTACCTTCCGTCAGTTATATGAGGTATTTACGAAAATTCTACCGGTGAACTGATACCGGTAAACAGCTTTTTATCAGGTTATAGCTACCGGAATCGATATTTTAAGAACGCAAGTGGTAAACAGGGTAGATCCATAACCTATGAAAAAATTTGAAAATTTAAAACAGGTTAGAAATTTGACGTAGTTAACAAACTGAGCAGAGTCCTACTTTGATCACATTTCCAATTTTAACGCGCGCGCTTCGCTTTGCATCACTACCTTTTTTTTGAGATTAGATTCTTCATGAATTCGTTAGAAGAATCTGGTAGATATTGAACAATTTTCGAACACGGTAACTTTTTACCACTCGTGTTTTCGAACACAGTCGGTAGATGCGGTATCTACCGGTAGAATGTTCGTAAATGCCAATGTATTTTCTATAAAATCCATACAGAAAGTTCCTTGCAAAAGATTTTAAATTTCTTGTATGTATATTACCTTTCCACAGTTGTATGTATTTTATACAAATTCCATACAGAAAGTTTCAAGCAAAAAGATCCTATATTTCGATTAAAATTATAACACAAATATACTACGAATATGCCAATTGCACTTGACACTGACATTTTTCATTCGGAATTTTCTTAATATAGTAGTTTTTTCTAGCATAGCTGGCTAATTTATAAAATTTAATTTCTTTATAATTTTATAACTATCCATTTAATATGAAGTATAAAATGCATAGTGATGCACGACGAGGCGAGAGTACTCTCGCATCTCGTCTCGTCTCGTTCCAGAGACGAGAACGAGAGCGAGATTGCAGTTTAAAATTCGAGACGAGATTGATATAACAACTGCGAGAAGCGAGAAATCTCGCGAGATTCTCGCGAGAGTCTCGCAATAAAAATTATTTGTAACCTTATAGCTTTGATTCATAAATTCAATGCACCGTACAAGGAGCGGAATCAACGCTCATTCTTGCATAAAACATGTGAATGTGAAAAGTGAAAATTATATGAATTCTCCATATTTTTTTGAGTCTATCTAGAGTCGATTGGTATCGGTCCCAGAGCGAGGAAATGCAGAAAAATGACGAAGTCAGTTTTGCAACGAATAGAACTAGTTTCCTCCAATATTTCAGCCCCTAATTCATCCCAGTTAAAACCATGGTTAAAAATTCTTGACGCCCCTGAAAAATAAAGGATAAACGTCGTTTGGAGTGATTGGTTGTCGGCGGGTTCCCAGTGTAGCGGTTTTTTATGACTAAATCTTACTCAAATAGTGGCATATATTTAATGATGAAGTGACCTACACTTAGTTACCAAAAATATTTTGGCGCCAAACTTTTAATTTAATTATTTACGAAAATAACTAATTATTAAAAAAATAATTATTAATAAGAAAAATATTGCATAAACTTTCATTTAAAATATTTTTTGAAAAATGTGAAACAGGCTCATTACGAAAGTACCCCGAAATATACTGTTGACTGGTCTTTCTGTGGAACTAAATTGTTTTTGAATGCTTGTAAAAGTTAAAGAAGGTAGGTATATGCGTATACAGAAACATCAGTAAGAATAAATGCTGTATGACTGAGAATTCGAATAAATCTATACCTCAGTCGAAATATTTACCGCTCCATGAAAAAGTATACTCGTCCACTTGCATTAGTAATAATCACTTTTCACCTTTTTAGTGTCTTCTTCTTTCACTCTGTCTACTACAAAGTACAGCCGTTAGAGTTAAATTGAAATTTTTATGAAAAGAAGTGTTGTCAAGTTTTCTTGAATTAAGCTTCAGTGTCTTCAAAATGAAGAGCAATGAGAAGTCCTCATAAAATATACACTCAATCTTGGTGTAGTAGTCTGTAACTCTCACTATTACAATATCTATTCTGGTTACAATGGCGACGTAATAAGGACTGAGTACGGGAATATAAAGAGACTAATAGCTTTGAAATTAACTGAGTCGACTTTTGTGTTATCGTTAACTCGGAGCGCTGTTATACGCTAAGAATTTCATAGAGGAAACCAAGTTTCTGTGTGACGAATACAGATAATAACATTTATAGACAGTGGCTTTGTTAGAGCAAATACGTAAATTCCTGTGTGATCTATAGAATTTTCTTTTCAAAACTAATACAAAATAAATACTCGTTCCATTCTTTACCTTCCGTCACCGTTAGATAAGGAAGGTATTGTCTTTGGACAAAAAAATCGGTGGTGCGTTTTTGATGAATAAGCACGTTGTAGGGTCTCTAGAATACGATTTTACTATTTTTACGATCTCTCTCTCTCTCTCTCTCTATCTCTCTCTCTCTCTCTCTCTCTCTCTCTGTGTGTGTGTGTGTGTGTGTGTGTGTGTGTGTGGGTGTGGGTGTGGGTGTGGGTGTGGGTGTGGGTGTGGGTGTGGGTGTGTGTGTGTGTGTGTGTGTGTGGGTGTGGGTGTGGGTGTGTGGGTGTGGGTGTGGGTGTGGGTGTGGGTGTGGGTGTGGGTGTGGGTGTGGGTGTGGGTGTGGGTGTGGGTGTGGGTGTGGGTGTGGGTGTGGGTGTGGGTGTGGGTGTGGGTGTGGGTGTGGGTGTGGGTGTGGGTGTGAGTGTGGGTGTGGGTGTGTGTGTGTGTGTGTGTGTGTGTGTGTGTGTGTGCCTGCGATAACTCTAATACTACAATTCCAAAAATTATAATTCTTTCGTATTCTTCTTCGTTACATCCATACCACAGTATACGAGTAGAGAATAAGCAGTAGCGACACTTCGTTGATTTTCGTTCCAACCTGCTCGGGTTGAAGGGGGAATAATGAAGAGCGGGATTTTGAATCAGATTTAATTAATATATTACGTACAGATTCATTGCATTTGTAATAACTATCATGTATTTGTTAGAATTTTATAAAAAAATATATATTTTAATATTATGTACAGGTCTAGGAAGTAAGTTCATACTACCATAAATTTAAAATACATTGTCCGGTACAATATGTAACAAATAGCTTTATTTATAATAAATATGAACAATAACAAAAATCTTGTGTACAACACGTAGGAAAAGTATATTTTCCCTTATTTGCACAAATAGCTATTTTTATAATATAAATTTTTATCTTGGTGATAAATATATACTCGTATTTTTTTAAATAAAAGAGTTTACCCTTCTTACTTGTTTACACATGCACCTAAAGTGAGAAATTGGTTGAAACACAAAGATATAGAACTCGTAGATGTGTTCAGTTTTCATTTATATTTAAAGAGACACAGTTAAAAAATTTATAATATGTGTTCCAAAAAATATTTAGACGAATGTGCGATACGAACTTGTAAAAATATGAGAAGCATATCAAAAGTTTCGTTTTTTTTTCGTTCCCTGGAGACTTGGAAAGGTATATAATATACTCGTAATTCATATGGCATTATAAAATTATAATTTTAATAATAAATTTTATATTATCACCACAAACATCTTCTCATGATGAATCACAACAAACAGAAGAAACACAGAGCTTCAATTCACCGCGACAAAATACTTTCACTATTATCTATTTTTACCATATTACACTTTATCATTTGATATTAAATAACAAATATTAAATATATATTTTTGTTTTCTTCAAATTTCGCGCTCCTCATGATTACCCTATGCACGCGAAGCAGCCAGGAACGAAACATCAAAGGTTTCGACAAGAGTGTCGCTACTGCTTATATTCTCTATACTGTGTCCATACGAAGAGCTGATTAGATTTTGGTTATAATTGGTCAATCGGAAGTACCCTCATTTGAAGTTTTTATCAGTTTTTCTTAAAAAAAAACGATGTTAAATATCATTTTTCAATATTTAATGTTATTATAAATATTAAAGAATATTTTATTCTCTATACGATTTGACTGCATTTTATACTTCAAATTAAATGGACGTAGAGTTAAAAAATTATAAAGAAATTAAATTTCATAAAGTAGACAACTATGGAATCAGCTACTATATTGAGAAAATTCTGATTGAAAGATGTCAGTGTCAAGTGCAATTGACATAAGTGTGTTTGTCTTATAATTTTACTGGAAATGCAGGATCTTTTGCTAGAAATTCTCTGTATGGAATTTGTATAATTTGTAATGCACAAGAAATACATAGAATCTTTCGCAATGAATTTTCTGTATGATATTTGTTCAAAATACATATACTGTATTTCAGATAAGAATAGACTTGATGGTGCTGCTGCGTCAGCCTGTTTTACACACAAAACTTATGAATTAGTTTTGTTTCGTGTATGTCATACTTGACAGCTTGAAACGTCAAAATTTGATCATTTTTAATTATTTAGTAAATAAACAGTAACTTAAAGTTGTTAAATAAATTATAAAGACAAAATGGAATAAATAATATACCTGCTTTACATATTGTTATTGTAAATTTGGTTTGCATTTAGACCAATCAGAAAGTTGGAATCGTAAGACACTATCTTACTCCTAAGTCTATTCTTATCTGAAGTACAGTATAGGCGATGTGCCCAAAAGTAGTCATCGCCGACAGCGGACAAAAATGACAAAATGGTTACTCATTAAAACATGGGAAGGTTATGTTTTATATTATTTATATTTGCAATAAATGGGAATGATAAGATGTCAAATATTATGTGATGCATTGGGGGATGTAATAATTCTCACAAAATTTCCGATTGAAGTATCAAATTTTATAAATTTCCTAGAAGATTATATGAGGAACAGATGTTTAATAAATTAACTTTTTCTTCTACTAACATGAAAAATTCTTTTAGGTATACAAATTTTCTCATTGTAAAAGATACTTATCGTATGAATAAAAATCCAACAATAGTCGTCTGATTGCAATAATGGATTATATAAAAATGTGTATCTTAAGTTAATATTTGAACAAAATATAATAGAAGAATTATAAAATTGTCTTAAAATTGTATAATACTTGCAGTTGTATGAAATAGAAGTCTATTTTTGACATTTTCTTTTCCGAGCTAGTGCAACTGATTCCATTTAGAGCCTGGTATATTTTCAATGAAGAATCTTTGTCATTTATTGCGAATATTAAAGAAAGATGCGAACATCATACACTGATAACATGATATGTAGAAATTTTCTTCTTTTCAATCATTCAAGTTTTCCAACTTTTAGATCTTAATTTCCATGTATTGTGCATCTGATAACATTTAACTAATATTATAAATTATATTATAAATTTAAATATGATAAAATGGTTTACAGAAATCATACATATTATGAGAAAAATTATA
Source organism: Harpalus rubripes (assembly GCA_963082715.1). Taxonomy (NCBI): domain Eukaryota; kingdom Metazoa; phylum Arthropoda; class Insecta; order Coleoptera; family Carabidae; genus Harpalus; species Harpalus rubripes. Next base: position 48,900,573 of record OY720456.1, on the reverse strand, counting down.
TTTTCTGCCACAGTACCTTTGCTGGTATTTTGATTTTTTGATTGTCACAATACATATATAACATTTTAAATATTTTCTTTATTCATTTCAATATACTATGATGTGAAATATGCATGCACAATAGCAAAAACTCAAAATAAAATTGTAAATTGTATCATTTTCTCGAAATGTCAAAATTGATTCGGTAACCAAAAATGTCAATGTAGCCGTTAGAGGCGCTGACGCTCAAAATGTACACATCGCCTATACCTCCCTTTCCAAGAGAAGCGGGAGGTAAAAATTATAAAAAAAATTCATAAAGTAGACAACTATGGAAACAGCTATTATATTAAGAAAATTCTGATTGAAAGATGTCAGTGTCAAGTGCAATTGACATAAGTGTGTTTGTCTTATAATTTTACTGGAAATATAGGATCTTTTACTAGAAATTTTCTTTATGGAATTTGTATAAAATACATACAACAGCCGGAAGGTAATGTACAAAAAATAGAATCTTAAGGCCTGTGTCCACGATGCTAGAAATCGTTCCGAGTTCTCGATCACATTTTTTGATCATAAACAATGAACTTGTATGACTAAAGATGTCAGGTTGGTCGAATTTATGAAGTTAGTTTCAGCCATTTCTACCAGTAGGTACTAAAAATTAATAAAAATAAAAATTATTTCGGCAGTAAGTAAATGAAATTTTTACAACGAATATATTAATTTATTTATAAGTAATTATTTATAATCAATATGAAAAATGAGTAGAATTATGTAATATTTTATAACCATATCATTTTCAAGCTTATCAAACATCAAACGTCAAGATTTTAAATTGGTAACAGTTAAATGAAATTAGCAACTTGTACGAAAAAGTGGAACAGAACGCATTTTCCCATTCTAGTTTTCTATTCGATTTTTGGTCCGAGTTGGTAGTGTCCACGATCCGAGATATCGAATTGCGAAATATATCCGAGAACTCGGATCGATTTCTAGGATCGTGGACACAGGCCCTTACGCAAGGAACTTTCTGTATGAAATTTGTACAAAATGCATAGAACTTACGGAAGGTAATGTGCTGGCCACATCAGATTTTTTTATTTCATTCTAAACCTTACAAAATGTAATACCACAGCCATTTTATGTAAATAACCCTAAAAATATCACATAGGCCTGGGAGGCCTAATTAGTGCTAAACGTACACAGTAATTTCCCGTAAGCATAGGGTTAAAGTTAAATCTTAACTTCTCAAGTGATATATCAGGTTAACATTAACGAAAAACAAAATAATTTAAAGATGACAGGTTTTTAATCTTTGGTTTTTGAAAGAGCTTATCGTGTCGTTTGTCATTCTTGTAAAAAAACATGTTTTGCATTTCTCAATCAATCATGTTTGGCTTGAGGAATTATTCATCAACGTTTTAGTCTAATGCAAAGACCCGCAATGCACTAGTACATTTTTATTTATGAGGTGGGAAGACTAGAGAAAAGTACTTCGAGTTTTCATTGCCTGAAATATGTGATGGAATTATGGTGATGCTTACGATGTTATTTTATTTTTAACTCTGCGTTCGGAGTATGCTTTCAAATTTATTTCTCAACCATATTGGTGCCATATTACAACGAATATCATATGTTTGAATAGTTCATATACATAAAGTTCACATAAGCTGTGCACTGTAATAAACATAAAATTATAAAGCAGGATTATATGGGTTTTCCTTAATCATGCTTAATAGAATTGTAAAATTGTGTGCGACTCGAATATGTCCCAATATTAATTAATGGAGAATATATATCTGTACATTAAACTAATATCGATTACACTGAAAAATAGACAAATGTGCACTGGTCCTGTAAAATCTATTATAATATGGCCCTATTTTAGTTTTCTGTAAGCATCAAAACTGTAGCACTTCCGGTCTAACCGAAAGTAGACCCTAACTGTTTTATTTTATATTGAATGCTATATTTTTTATTTTATTATTGAATTCAGCAGAAAACTTGATGAAACCATAAAAAAAATTACTCATGATCAACCATTTCCGGCATAATTAAACTTTATTGATTTTTTCTCTAAAAACGGCCACTTCTCACCCTATATCTCGAGAATGAAATCGAATTTCTATAATCTGCAAAAACAGTTTTATAAAGAAAGCTTTTGTTTACAATAATATAAATTAATAATCGACAATTTTTGAAAATTGTAATTTCTTTCTTTCTTCCGTCACCTTTAGGTAAGGAAGGTAAGTATTGTCTTTGGTCAAAATATTCGGTGGTGAGTTTTTGATGAATAAGCACGTTTAAGGGTCCCTAGAATACGATTTTAATATTGTGTGTGCGTGTGTGCATGTATGCGTGTGTGCATGTATGCGTGTGTGTGTTTGTGTGCGTGTGTCTGTATGCGTGTGTGTGTATGTGTGTGTGTCTGTATATATATAGATAGGTGTGTGTGTGAAAAATTTTTCTAATGCGATAACTCTAATACTATAATTCCAAAAATTATAATTCTTTCGTATGCCTCTTCGTTACGCCCATATGAAGAGCTAATTAGATTTTTGGTTATAATTGGTCAACCGGAAGTACCCTCATTTGAAGATTTTAACAGTTTTTCTTGAAAAAACGGTGTTAAATATCATTTTTTCACATTTAATGTTATTATAAATATTGAAGAATATTTTATTCTCTATACGATTTGAATGCATTTTATACTTCATATTAAATAGATATAGAGTTAAAAAATTATAAAGAAATTAAATATCATATATTAGCCAGCTATGCTATAACAGCTGCTATATTAAGAAAATTCTGATTGAAAGGTGTCAGTGTCAACTGCAGTTGACAGTATGTTTGTGTTATAATTTTACTGGAAATATAGGATCTTTTGCTAGAAACTTTCTGTATGGAATGTGTATAAAATACATACAACTGCCTTAAGGTAATGTACAAGAAATAGAATCTTTTGCAAGGTACTTTCTGTATGGCATTTATACAAAATACTTAGAACTGACGGAAGGTAATGTGCTGGCCACATTTTTTATTATGTAAATGAATTCTTCGTAAAAAATAGGGGTAGTTTGTGTGGCATGTCCTATGTTGAAAGTTGATAGTTTTTTTTTTAGTAAAATAGCAACACCATTATTGCAAGAATTCATAGCCAAGGACAAGCGTATATTTTTGTATTGGTATTTGTTTTATTAAATTATATACAGCGCGAAGAAGATAAGTGTGCACCGAAATGTCGGTGTTGTAAGAAGAATAAATGTTGTTTGACAGAGATTTCGAGTAAGTGTTAACACCTTATCCACATCACAGTCGAGAAATTAACTTTAGACGTTTACAAGAGCGGAATCACCATAAGGATCGCCCAATATCGTGTAACAACGATTGCGTGACATCCCCAATACCGAATTGTACTACAATTTGGATAAACGACCGGAGCTTCAACTTTTTAAAATTTCTTAAAACATTTAAATAATTTCATGGACACTTAAACCATCTCCAGCATCTTTGGCGTTATCATTCTTCCTGCTAGCCATCCTACTGTCACGTGTGCATCAAGGGCGCGTGGTTCCACGACGCTCCACCAGACGGCGGCGATGCATGTGATCGATGCGTCCACCGCGTGCATTCCGCGTCCCGACGTCGAGTGAGTCGCATCGACGCTCCGGCCACCCCGGCAAACAAACGCTCGCGACGCGCAATCGGATGGTTCGGATAGTGACGAGTTACAATTTGTGAACTGGAGTTTCAAATAGTGCTAGGATGTGAATAGTGCAGAATTCAAAAGTGTAATATTTGTGTGTTCAAACTTTTTGAAACTTATAAAAACTGCTCAAAAATTATTATAAAAGTGTGAAGTAATATATATTTATCTATCCATATATAAACATATGTGTGTAACAAATTTAAAATACGCTCAAATTTAAACGAAATTAATGTGTATATCCATATGTAACAAATACTAATATGTTAAGACTGATTTACGCAACAAATTTTGTAATAAATTTTTAATAAGTCAGTATTACGGTGTAAACAAACAAAAATATTTTATAGTATTTATATATGCACTATTTATTTACAAGTATTCAAAATTTTGAACAATTTTCAAAATAAATATATTATCGTGTATATTACGAAATTGGACTAACTTTCCCCCAAATTAATTTAACTTTGACATACCCTAAATATTTGCCTAAACATCAAAGTGGAACTAAATACCTAGTTTCAAACTTCCACGCCGCATAATTTTCTGGTGCCGCAAATAATCTACTCCTATAACAATTTGGACAACGAATTTTTTAAATAAATTCCTTATTTATTTTCAAATCCTATCCCTTGTCATGTCTTCATAACCATCCTAGTCTTTACTTCCGCTTCGAGTATTCGCCAACCATACTTATGCGTCTCCAAGCCTCCAGCCTTTAACTTCTTCTTGGAAAGCATCTTCAGCGGGCTCCAGGATGTCGGAGAGTGCATACAGTTCGCCGCTGTTGGCGCGAAGACAAGACAACAGCTGTTTCAGCTCTCCGGCGAGGAGTATAGCCAGCCTGGGGGACCCGTCCTCTTTGACGGACTCAGAGTTAACAGAAACTGATACTGAGTTGGACTTAGTGACTGAAGTACCCGGCCCTCCGGAGCAGACGATTGTCGACGGATGGGTCAAGTTCAGAGACAACAAGAGGGTGAGTTTTAGTTGTAAATTTTGTGGTGTGTTCTGGCTTATCAAATTTTTGACGGATATTAAAAGATGATGATATTTCTTTAAGAATAATTACCATTACCACACTGAGAAAAACGATTATTAATAGGAACAAAATATGTTGTTTTGGGTATGATTTATTTGTTATAAAACTAACTGCTTTATTCACTATAAATACCGCTTCCGCGCTGCAAATAAATTGTGATATTTACAATAAGCGTAAACTTTATTTGAAGCATATTTATTTTCACTTAACAACTATATACTATTAAGAAATAAAACAATATCTTTACGGTATTTAAATAAACATTTGTTTTACTATAAATATGATTATATTTTCTGAAAATATATATGTTGTTTTTTATAATAAATATAATTTGTTTCACAGAAAATAATGTTATTTACATATAAGAGTACACTGAAAAAAATATATAATTACGTGAACTGGAAATTTATTTGTTACAAATAAATCATAAGCTTCAATAGATCCAAATATATCTACAATTGAAGCAATGTAATAATTTATTTGAAGCATTTATTTGTCTCAAATATATATATATTGAGATCAATTATATCTTCTATATCATGAGAACTATGCATTTATATACGTTAAGAATTATTTTAATTGCGCTAAATTTATAGCATTACTATTGGATATATAATAATTTATTTGAACCAAGTTTATATACCTACCTGTACACTCTAAATAGATTAAAATTGAAGGAAAACAATTAAATAAAGACCAGTATATTTAATTTTTTCGTACACCATATTTTTATTATTTCACAAATTACATCCTTAAGAATATTAGTGTACATATAATAAAAAATTATAAAAGTACAAATACACATTCTGTACAGGTACCGGTGCATGTGCATTGGCATAAAAGATACCGTGAAAAGTGCAAAGTAAAAGTAAATATCCAAAACTCCACTCAAGTAGTATATTTTTCACTGTTTCGTCACCCATATTCACTACTTTTTAGCACAAGAATGAAAAACAAATCGCCAGAATTGAACACTGTCAGAAATGAGCACCACCATAAACAAGAAGCAACGTACAACAAATGAACAAGTCCATACAAGTCACTTCACTTAAAATCGTCATTTGACAAATAGAACATTGTTCACTCAATAGAAATATTATTTCGCCACTAATAATATTTATTTGTGACAAATAAATGTAGATTCTCACAATAATAACTATTTTTCATTGTAATAAATATAAAGTTTACACAAATATATTATGAAATTAATTCTAAACAATTACATATTTGTAGGAAACAAGTAAATATTTCAGAAAATTATAAATTTATTCATTAAAAATCTCAATTTAAAATACTAAGCATAAATATATTAGTTTGTTTGAGAAAATTAAATTAAATTTAAATGAAATAAATTACAGTCAAATAAATAATATAAATGAATGAATAAAAAAAATTTCATATTAAAGATTAAATTGTATTTGTTACAAGGTTGCAATAATTGGATGAATGAAGTACCCCTTAATTATGAATATTTATTTGCTAAAAACCAGTCATTTTTCTCTGTGTACATTAAATAATACAAAATAATGTTTTTTTAATGAAATAAGATTTGTTTCGTTGAAATAAATATTAGTTGGTATTAAAATAACTTCATTTGCCTAACTTAAAGATATTTTTCTTTCAAACAAAATTTATTTGTCAGAAAGAAATCTTTAGCGAACATGTCCGTTGAAGAAACAGTCGTTGAGTGTTTCATTTATCTGAAGTACTTCTGTTATGTTACTTGCGGTAAGCGGTAATACGATATATATGTACATTGAATATAATATGTAAGTGATTGTGAAATGGCAGATAGTTCAGTAAAATAACTAAGTGCTGTGGCAAATACCGGAATTAAATTTCGCATATTGCAAATACTTCAATAGAAAAAATCCTCAACGGTAACTACCTACGTTCCATCATGTTCAACCCCATCTTCTTCAAGTTCATCACTATTTTTATTTCCTTCCTCTATTCTCTCTTCTTCATTTACTCAGATTCCATTTAGCTATGAAGAAACTTTTCATTTATCATATCCAATATGAAAATTGATTATGTATCTATAAATATTTGTGCTCGTATATGTGTCTTTTTTTATATTTCTAGAAATACTGTCTATTTTTTATATTTATATTTTTAACACTAGAAACTATACATGTTATAAGATAAGAAATACGTATATATTGTGTTTATATCGAATAAATATTTATTAATCCAAATAAAAAACATTCTTTTTCTTTTACCTTTTCTATATTTTAAAGAACAAATAGTTTTCAAATAAGCAAATAAATATTTGTAGATATAAAATATTTATTTGTAACAAATATTAAGAATTTTATGGAACCTTGTTGCTCTTTTTAAAATAATAAATATTTATTTACAATAAATAAATTTGTTTGAAATATTAATGCAAACTATTTAAACAACATTTATTTCCGTCAAACAAATTCACTCAAAAAAATAACATATTTCTGTACAAGAAACATTTAATCCGCTGAATTCAAAAGACATATTAGTTTACATGAAATGAAATTGATTTATATATGAAATGATCCTTTTTCTCAATGCCATAAACTTACATGCCTTGGCGAGATTCGAACCTGGGACCCTGGACTCAGACGAATGACTTAAAACCACTGCTCTAACCACTGAGCCACTGGTACCAGCAAATATGCTTATATTCGTAAATATTTAATGACAATGACCAGACGTAACCTCACTAATTGTAGTTTGATAATATAGCAAAAGAATTCCGGAAACCCTGTAGGTATCACTAATTTGTAAACTGGTGCCACGAATATGTAACCCGCCTTCAAGAGATGAATTAACAAATAATATGTAATGTTGGTTTTTACTAGCCTAATGATACAATTAAGTATTGATATAGACAACAATAATAATAAAATTTGTGCTGATACCTACTAGGAAACTATTGTTTACCTCCCGCTACCCTTGGTAAGAGAGGTATAGGGATATCGAGTTTTTGGTAAATGATCACGTTTTAAAGTCCCTAAAATCCAATTTTAACATTTTCACAATGAGGTCTGTGTGTATGTATGTGTGGATCCTCCACTCTAACTCAGATATTATCATTCAGAAAATGTTAAAACCTTGTATTTCGATCTTTTTCTAATATGCAAAGAGCCCATTAGACTTTGATGTAAATCGGATAACTGAAAATGGCACTTTACATGAAGCTCAAAATAGTTTTTCTTCGGAAAATAACTTTAAATGTTATTTTTTCAAGATTTATGTTAAATATTCGTTTTCCGGGAATGGACTGAGTCATATTTTGATTCAGAGCTTTATGTTATAAAAATTAAATATTATTATTTTTTTACAGATTTGCATTAATACTTTTTCTACATATCTTATGGACAAATTTACAAAATTATCTATAATTTAAATCCAGGAACCTACGCTTTAAACAGACAAAACTCCTTGGTTACGCAGTTATTCATATGTATGTAACTGACAGATAAATGTCACTGTTAAAGAACTAATCATTTCAAATTAATAATAGTAACGTTTTAAAAAGAAAAACGTAAACGTAAATAGCACAATAGAAAAGCAATTCAATACAGTTCCAGCATATGTAAATATGTAGGTATATATATTTGGATTAATAAAAATTAATGTTTTACAAAAATCCTAATTTTCGGATTAGTTAATTCTATTCAATCCCAGTATTTAAAATTTTCTTCATTCTATTATCAAATAATCTGATGTGGCCAACACACCTCCCGCTATTTAATTTTCATTAATTTAAATATAAATACTTACATATTTAGTTATAGTAGAAACTGTATTAAAATCAATTCCATATAACTATGGTTCTATATACCATTTTCTTTTTAAAACGTTACTATTATTAATTTGAAATGATTAGTTCTTTGACAGTGACATTTATCTGTCAGTTACATAGGTACATTTGAGATATGAACTGTATAATCAAGTACTTGTGTTTGTTTAAAGTGCAGGCCCTGTGATTATGGAAATTATGGATAATTTTATAAATTTATCCATAAAATATATAGAAAAAGTATTAATGCAAACCAATAGAAAATTTAATAATCTTAAATTTTTATAATAACATAAATCTCGAAAAAATAACATTTAACGGTTTTTTTCGGAAAAAACTATTATGAGCCAAAATCTAATGGCTTCTTTCCATATTAGAATAAGGTTTCAAAATTTTCTGAACGCTAGTATTTGAGTTAGAGCGTGAACAGGAACCACACACATACATACACACAGACATCATCGTGAAAATGTTAAAATTGGATTGTAGGGACCTTAAAACGTGGTCATTTACCAAAATCTCGATATGCAATTTTTAGCACGATCCCTATACCTCTCTTGCCAAGGGTAGCTGGAGGTAAAAAGGTAGTTACTTGGATTTGACTATATTTTAAGAAATAAACTGTCAAAATTAGAGTATAATTCGCTAATTCCAAAATAAGGATTAACTTAATATTTTTTGTGATTCGGGCTGTAAATGGCTAGAGGTATTGTGTTGGCCACACCAGATTTTTTTGTATGAAAATGTTGAACTTTAATTTTGTATTCTTGGAAAATTTTGTTACGGGCAATTGTTTTCGAAACATTTGCGAAGCGATTTTTTGACGTTTGACCTTGAATATTTTTTTTAGCAGAAGTAGAATCGATGAGGACTTTTAATATTTCATTTATAATGATGTGTTTAAGGTCTCTACCAATTCTCAGCTCTATGCGAATTTTTCTTAAGTTAAATTTTTTTTCGTTTATTCTGAACTTGTCGATTGAAATTTATAGAAATTTCTCACCATTTGCATGGCTTCTATAATTTGTTTGCTGAGAATATACATTAGCCGAATTATTTTGAGCCCGGGTTCATATAGTAAATTGTTAAATTAGTTACGGAGGAATTTTGCGTATCTTAAATATGATCTGTTAAGTTTTCTCAGTAAGGTTGTTGAGTTTCCAGCGTTAACTATCCCTGTTTATGAGTGTTCCTCTGTTGTTAAGACGTTGTGGAAATTGAATCGGTGTAAACGAGTTACGAAACTGGTAAGTGACCGCTAGCGAGGCGGTAATGTGCCTTCATTAGGTCCTACGACTATTCATTTAAGCTAATTTGGTAATTGTTACTCCGAGGTTGTGGGATTACCCCGGCATAAACTTCGATACAAGCATCAAAGTCCTACATTAATATAGAGGGGTAAATACTCAAATAAGGGATGAGATGTCAGTAACCAACGTTAATTAGGTGATAAACATTATTGAACAATATTTACAATAACAAATATTTCGACAGAACATGAATGAAACATATTTCCATATGGAATGTTCTTATTTGAAAGATAACATACCCTTTTTAGGTGTAGGGTGTACAAATATTTTTAATCAGATAGGAATTTCGCCCATTGCTTGCCAACTTCCTAGCGTTTTAATCGTCGTTTTTTTCTTCTCCACGACCTTCAGTATTACCTTATCTAAATTGTCTCTTTTTATCTTCCGTCACCTTTAGGTAAAGAAGGTATTGTCTTTGGCCAAAAAATTCGGTGGTGAGTTTTTAACGAATAAGCACGTTTTAAGGTTCCTAGAATACGATTTTACTATTTTTATGATGACGTATGTATGTATGTATATATATATATATATATATATATATATATATATATATATATATATATATATATATATATATATACAGGATGTCTCACAACTCACGCCCCAGACGAAACTGACACTTGCCGACGACAATAGGTTGCCAACAAATAGAAAAAAATAATTTGCGGCTGCTTGCGTAACGGGGTTACAAGACTTTTAAATCCACCAATCCCGGAAGGATATCTTGAGGTGTGATGATATTATTACAAAACTGCTTACTAGGTTTTAAAAATGCTACTAGCGAGTTACAAAATTTGTTTGACTTACTGTAAGTTTGACACTTTAGAGTTGACTTTTGACTGTCAACAAATTTAGGTTAGCGAAGGTGTCATCCGAGATCATCATTTATATCGTACAGTGTAACGTGTTGTAGCAGCTGTGTAAAATGTGTTAAACGAAAATATTATTGTCATTTGATCTGGCATAACTTGACCGGTCTTATGCGTCTTTGCGATGGCTCTCAATATCACTTTATGATCCACAAGATTTCTATCCGGAAAACGTTCCGAATAGACTCGTGCTGCCTCTCTGGCGTTACGTCCACATTCTCCGAAAATTATAATCATTTCTAAGTAATCAGCGGCTGAATACATGGTAAGAATTTGCCTTTTATTATTCACCTTGTCAAATTTAATTTGACACTGACATTTTTCGAAAACTACAGTCGCCCACACATTTTAAAGAAGATTTGATTTGTATAAAACCATAATAACGTAAAATTACGGCAAACACACGTTAAAGGTGTAGGTCTCTGATTGGTCAATTTTAAGACGTCTTTTCTCGAATATCTTTTAAGCTAGATTTTTTTCTTCGAAATTACACATCCGAGTGCAGTCTCGTGTTTCCTCATTCGCTCTGGGGCGCGAGTTGTGAGACACCCTGTATATATATATATATATATATATATATATATATATATATATATATATATATATATATATATATATATATATATATATATATATGTGTGTGTGTGTGTGTAAGAAAATTTCGCCTTCAATAACTCTTATACTACAATACCAAAAATTATAATTCTTTCGTATTCCTCTTCTTACACCCATATAAACAGTTGATTAGATTTTGGTTATAATTGGTCAACCGTAAGTACCCTCATTTGAAGTTTGTCTTGAAAAAACGATGTTAAATATCATTTTTACCTTCCGCCGCCTTTAGGTAAGGAAGGTACTGCCTTTGGTCAAAAAATTCGATGATGAGTTTTTAATCAATAAGACCGTTTTAGGGTCCCTAGAATAGGATTTTACTATTTTTGCCATGATGCCTGTGTATGTATGTGTGTGTGTGGGGGGGGGGTAACAAAAATTTCGTCTGCGATAACTCTAATACTACAATTTCAAAAATTATAATACTTTCGTATTCTTCTTCGTTACATCCAAATGAAGAGCTGATTAGATTTTGGTTACAACTGGTCAACCGGAAGTACCCTCATTTCAATATTTTAACAGATTTTCTTGAAAAAAGTATGTTAAATATTTTTTAACATTCAATGTTACTATAAATATTGAAGAATATTATTCTCTATACGATTTCAATGCATTTTATACTTAATATTAAATGGATATAGAGTTAAAAAATTATAAAGAAATTAAATTTCGTAAAGTAGCCAGCTATGGAAACAGCTACTATGTATATTAGGAAAATTCTGATTGAAAGATGTCAGTGTCAAGTGCAATTGACACTGTGTTTGTCTTATAATTTTACTGGAAATATAGGATCTTTTGCTAAAAATTTTTTGTATGGAATTTGTATAAAATACATTAACAGCCGGAAGGTAATGTACAAGAAATATAATCTTCTGCAAGGAACTTTCTGTATGAAATTTGTACAAAATACATAGAACTGAGGGAAGGTAATGTGCTGGCCACATCAGATTTTTTCACATTTATGTTATTATAAATATGAAAGAACATTGTATTCTCTATACGATTTGACTGCATTTTAAACTTCATATTAAATGGATGTAGAGAAAAAAAAATAACCTATAAAGGAATGAATGATTTTATTCTGAATAAATCTGAAAGTCTATAAATAATGAACAAAATTGCAATGAAACTGCCTCTTATGTATTTTATATTAATCGACAAAATAGATGCGTTTTTGTTAGGTTCTTACAGATTTACAGATCTGCAAGGCTCGCAGATTTGTTTAGAATTGGAATATAAATTTCATAAATTAGCCAGCTATGCTATAACTATGGAATCAGCTACTATATTAAGAAAATTCTGATTGAAAGATGTTAGTGTCAAGTGCAATTATCGACATACTCGTAGTATATTTGTGTTATAATTTTGCTGGAAATATAGTATCTTTTGCTAGAAACTTTCTATATGGAATTTGTATAAAATATATATAACTGCCGAAAAGTAATGTACAAGAAATATAGAATCTTTTGCAAGGAACTTTCTGTAAAGAATTTGTAGAAAATACATAGAACTGCCGGAAGGTAATTTGCTGGCCACTTCAGATTGTTTCTACCACGTTAATCATCGGTCTGTCTTCGTTTATTCTGATTATGTGGTTCCAGCAAGATATCTGTTTCTCCTCGATTTTTACTTCTATCTCGTACTGTTATTCGTAGTACTCTTAAATATTTCAATTCAAGTGCTTGGACTTTACTTTACTTACTCATTGACCTAGATACTTAGATAATACCAAAGATTCACAGATCTATATATTGAATTGTATTCATATTAATCTCTTCTTCTTTTCTATGAATCTGGTCCTTATTGAATATAAGACTTTCGTAGTTTTCTGACGCTTGTGATCCATCATATTTAATTTGGACTCCTAATAGGCTACTTGCGTGGTACTGAAATTCTGATATCTATCACTAAATACATAAAGTAAAAAAATATAAATTTTATTTTTAAAAAATTATGTTTTTTAATAAATTAAGAAAGAAGATTTTCTTTGACGTCATTATTTTGAACTGGAGAAAGAGATGCATATTTAAGAATGTAACCTGTAGATGGTGAGCGAGTTCGAGTTTTAATTTGATTTTGACATTAGTTCATTTTTCTGTCACTGTCTCTCTACTTTATTATTTACAATTTGCGTGGTTTCTGTTACTTTTATTACGTATTTCGATTTGTTAAGCAGGATTTTGAAGTATTTTAACTTAGCTTATACTCGTAGAAGATTAAAATGACACGAAAATATTAACCTCCAAACTATTATTCAAACGTCTAACAGATGATCTGTCATGTTTAAATTACCCGCACATGCCGTTGCTATTTGACGTACCGATGTTATTGCTTTACGGCCATTCATTGGTTCGGCGTAATTCTACGTCATACACGGCAGTAATTTAAATATTAAAATTTCATTAATTTTTTTTTGCCAATTAATGAAAATTTTGCCAAAAGAAAAAATATGGGTAGCATGTTTTTATCATCTCTTCAAAAATATTAAATAAAAAAAATGGGACGCAAGTAGCCCATTATTAGAATTTGTGGTCAGAAGCTCTCTTGGTAGGGGAGACCGGTGTCAATTGTAACAGGTGTCAAATGTAACAAGGGTAGGTAATAGGCTCATCTTTTCGAAGTAGATTAAAACGCGCTTTCAGAGTGAAGCAGAAAGAGTCATAGCTCTTTGGTATTTAGTGTAAAGTACATACGCGCAAATACGGCGTCTGTTTCTGACGAATGTCTATAAATCGAGAAAAAAGTAAATACAGGTAGTGACACACATTGTTTCTAAAACACTATAAGTGCTCTGCTCGGAAATATTTCAAGTTAAGGATCAGTTTGTGAGTTATATCTGCTTTTATTTTTCATTAAAAACATTTTGAATTATTACCTAATAAATACAAAAAAGCAAATAATATCTTTATAAGTGAAGCGGTGTCAGTTGTAACACATGCCACGGTGTCGATTGTAACGTGTTTAATAATTAAGTACAGTATTGATCATGATAAAAATTACAAGAAAAACCACTGCTATCGAAAACATAAAAGAAGAAGAGCAAAAAAACGAAAAACACTTCCGAAAGTGACAGTCGCAGATTACTCTTCAGATGGCTCCGATGAGGAAACTCTCTGATATGTATTGGCCCATATTTTTTGAGCACAGGAGATTGGTTGCAGTGGCGAAAATGTAAAATCTGGACACAGGGCAAGTTAAATTGTACGAAGAAAGACCTATTTTATGTTTACCTAAACTGCAATTTCGTTAGCGACTAAAGGCATTGGTCAAAATGGTCCATATCACCAACGGAATATATATTTTGTTTGCTTTTAGTTGTCATCTGAATTTTGTATTTTCTGAGGTAATAAATAAAGGTTTATTTTTTCAATAATTTCTTCTTTTATCTGTTATTTTATCTTATTACATCACTGTTAAAGTTTGTTACAATTGACACTGGCCCTGTTACTATTGACACCAGTTAGGTGTCAATTGTAACATTTGTAATGCTTGACTAAAAATCTTTATACTTTTATATTTGTCACATATTCAAAAGTTTAAAATTCAAAATATTGTTCACTAAGGTGGGTAAGTTCTCATATAGGTAATTTCAAAATTTCGAAATGTAACGTTAACCCGTGAAAAATAAAAATTTAATTGACACCGGTCTCCCCTACTGTCAAAAAAATGGATTAGCTTGTTAGAAATCCTGATCGTTTGTTAAGCCGTTATCAAAAGCTTTGCTAAAAATATATTAATCCCAAATTTATAAAATGTTGACTGGTTTTCATTGCTTTTCTCAAAATTATCTGGTGTGTCCATATATCTGGATGGTAACACAATCTTTTGAATAAACTCTCCACCGGAGAACAAAGCTCCATAAACATCAACGTGATGGAAAAAATCTTTCTGAACTCATACACAAATCAAACACAAAGTCTATCTAGCTTCTCGTATGCGGTATAATTAGGGTGGTAATGAGACTGGTCTGATTACACAATGAGTGATTACCAGGCGTCTCTAGGCGCCGCGACGTCGATGCCAGCAATCAAAACTTGCACGCGTGCGACGCCCAAAGCCGACGTCGTTTTTGTTTGTTTTCTTATCATTATAACTGCGGTTACACGCCTGTACACCTACTTCATTACTCATGATGTTTTGCCCGGTTCTGATTATTTTTTGTGGGGAATTAAACAGTAATTATTATTGTTGTAGGGATCTATTTTTTGTGAAAGTTCATAAACCAGTAAACAAATATTTGTAATTAAAATAATATCAGAGAACTCTGACACATCTATCACTTGATAATGAGGTGGTATGAAATTTCAATAGCGTTTTCCATTTTTTTTTTCTGTTTTTATAATCAATTCGCTTGGAAGAGCTCATAAAAAATCTGGATCAATTTCTGACTCTTCTTTTAATTGCTAGCATACATTCTAATGGTTGGCTCTCTAGTCCTCGGAAAGCACGCATGAAACGAATTTTGCTTCGCCTGGATTCATCTTCAAATTTTCAGACATTTTGTTGCAATAAAGTAAAGGATACTACAGTAAGTTCCTTCAAATCATCGATTCTTCTACGAGGATCAGACAAGATCACATCATGGTATGGCATGAGAGCTCAGCAGATTCACTCCACTCAAGAACATTGTTATTATCCATACATCTTCATACAACAAATATTCCTCACTCCTTATACAGTGTGGGATTAAATTATGGAATATTAAAAAAACAGCGAACTACACCGGTTTTTTTTAAACGCTAAAACACGTCGATTTTAGTTTTAAACACTACACATTAATATGTGCGATTCACCTTCCGACTTTCATTTGTTTTTAAGTTATGATGTCATCACAAAAAAATTTAAATGGCAATATAGATTTTTAGTACTGGAATTCGATAGTGATTTTTCTTCCCTGTATGATCATGCAAATAAATCATAACTTTCCATAACAAAAATTCTGAAAAAATCGAGCTGAAAATTTAATAATAATGAATAATCAAGGTATGGTATGACTAGCGAATGAAAGTTGACGTTTAAATTATTTTGTAGATGTGGTTTCTTTTGAAACACTAGAGAAGAATAGAATTGTACGATATATTCAGGTATGAAATTTTTGCATGAACCCATTTAAATACTGGACTAGGAAAGCACAGAAATACATTACTATGTCTGGCTGAAAATAGATGGCCGACTAGGGTAACTGAATTTCAAAGAAGAGGTGTGTTTAAAATATTTTAAACATTTTCCGTTTATGTTTATTATAACAAAATATTTTGATCTTAAAACTATTTAGTTTGGCAGTTCTACGAAATAGGATTATTTTTAATTTCCTCTAACAGTAATTTCGACTCGAGGGTTGCTTATACCTGAGATGAAGGAACTAGAATTTGCAGTATTAAATTTTTTAAATACATCCCTGAATCCTGTTGCTAAAGTAATTTTACATGCCTCCTGGTACTGAGTACAATTCTAATCTTCTGTAACGTAGTACATAAGGGTCAGTTTCCTTTCAAATCAATTATACACATCTATTAAATAATCTAAACGTCAACTTTCATTCGCTATACTATAGTATGGTAGAGCGCTCCAAACAGTTACAAGATCCTCGACACCCAATGTTCGGTCAAGAACCAGCTCGGTCACGACTAAAATCAAGACAGAGTTTCCTCAGTTCAGTGCATCCTATAACAGAGACCAATACTGAAACAAGACGCTTAATGTGGGATGAGTCATTCAAGCCAGAAGATAAAGCAATGGATATCTTTCTAGATTTATTTAATCGTGTCGAGCAACATATGTAGTATACACAAGTATAACAATAATAAAAATAGCTACAAAAAGTAAAATAAAAGTCATTCGAATTTTAAATAAAATAAATAAATAAATATATCATCACGGCTTATTACCCATTGCTGGGTATGCCAATCTGCTTTGTACACAGATATCGGTAATGATGATTTAGAGGTGGGCGCGTGAGTAACTTTTTGTTCACGATCACGCATGCTCACGGAACTAAAAATGTAATCACGACCAATCACGCACGACTTTTTATGTGTGATTCACGATCCTTCACGCTCACGATTCTATTTTGGCACTCACGCCCGATCACGCCCGGCGGGTCACGTTCGTGTCACGTAATTGTTTTTATGTACATTTGTTATCAAATTTGTTAACAAATTGGTAATAAGTTATGTAACAGATTGGTTTCATTGGAAACGAATGTTTATGGATAAATAGGTTGTTCTATTCAATCACAAATATCATTATAAATTTGGTAACAGATTTGTTAACAAAATTATGATCGTGTCAAACGGGCTTAAAAATTTGAATATCTTTAGTGAAATCGGAGCAATTGTGTATACAATTTTGGGTACAACAATAACACTATTTTTATGCAAAAAATACTGTTGATGACATATTTGGACATAATAATAATAAGAATGTAAAGTAAAGATGGAAATTGACAATTTTTTAAATAAAAAAGCAGAAAACTTGTATTCACGCCCGATTAAATTTCAATCACGCCTGATCACGAACGATAATTTTTTCGTGCCTCACGCTCACGTCCAATCACGACGCAAAATTTAAATTATATTCACGATCACGCGGGTCACGTCGTGACCCATCGTGACCCGATAAAATGACGGCCCGCGCCCACCTCTAGATGATATATTTGCACCACGCGGGCGCTTACCAGGGGTCACCTGACGGGCACTCATTGCTGGCGTGGAGAGTGCACCACAGGGGTTAATTTTGTACCATTTAAAATTAGCAATATTTGGCGTCGGTCGGGATCGAACCCGGTTTCCCAGATTCGCGACTTGACACTCACGCACGCGGCCACGAGACCGAAAATGAATTTTAAATAGCACAAAATTAACCCCTGTGGTGCACTCTCCACGCCAGCAATGAGTGCCCGTGAGGTGGCGACTGGTAAGCGTCCACACGGTTCATTATTACCGATATCTGTGTACAACGCAGATTAGCACACCCAGCAATGATGATATATTTATTTATTTATTTATTTATTATACAGAGTGTTTCCTTTAAAACAACTAGTGCTTTTTTGGGCGAACTAACAACTTTAGAGAAAAATGTTTTATATCAAAAAATCAAACGGTAGAACAAAATTATATTTTTTAAATGGCACCCTATATAATTTTTAGCCCTTTAAATAGAATATTATTTTCTGATTTCAACGATATAAATATAGCATAGTGTTGTATAACAATTATTTCGAGAAAAATGGTATTAAAAACTAGAAATAATGTAATAAAAATCTGATGTGGCCAGCACATTACCTTCCGTCAGTTCTATGTATTTTGTACAAATTTCATACGGAAAGTTCCTTGCTAAATTAAATACATATTCTATTTCTTGTACATTACCTTCCGGCAGTTGCATGTATTTTATGCAAATTTCATACAGAAAATTATTATTTTGTGACGTTTTCTATATACAGTGTAATGTATCTGCAGAAATAAAAGATTTATTATTATTATTATTATTATTATTATTATTATTATTATTATTTCGTGTACATTACCTCAAAGCAGTTGTATGTATTTTATACAAATTCCATACAGAAAGCAAAAGATCCTATGTTTTCCAGTAAAATTATAAGACAGACACACTAGGTCAATTTCACTGACATCTTTCAATCCGAATTTTTTTAATATAGTAGCTGTTTCCACAGCTATGGCTACTTTATGAAATTTAATTTCTTTATAATTTTTTAACTCTATATCCATTTAATATTAAGTATAAAATGCAGTCAAATCGTATAGAGAATAAAATATTCTTTAATATTTATAATAACATGAAATGTGAAAAAATTATATTTAACATAGTTTTTTCAAGAAAAACTGTTAAAATCTTCAAATGATGGTACTTCCGGTTGACCAATTGTAACCAAAATCTAATCAGCTCTTCCTATGGATGTAACGAAGAAGTATACGAAAAAATTATAATTTTTATAACTAGTATTAGAGTTATCCACACACACACACACACACATACAGACATCATCGTAAAAATAGTAAATTCGTATTCTAGGGACCCTAAAACGTGCTTATTGAGTAAAAACTCATCATCGAATTTTTTGACCAAAGACAATACCTTCCTTACCTAAAGGTGACGGAAGGTAAAAATGGGTTTACTGCTAGCGTAACTAGGCAACAGACGTATCAATACCATACCTATTGTAATATTATAACATTATTTTTAATACGATTTTTCTCGAAATAATTGTTATACAACCCTATACCATATTTATATCGTTGTAATCAGAAAAAAATTCTTTATCTAATGGGCTAAAAAATATTTAGGATACCATTTAAAAAAATATAATTTTGTTCTGCCGTTTGAGAACCACTGGTCGAATTTTCGGTTTGTTATTAAACAAATTAGCCCCTTATTCTTGATCATTGCTTGTATATAACATTTTTTTCTAAAGTCATTAGTTCGCCCACAAATTTAAAGGAAACACCCTGTATATTTATTGTGTATTTTTAATTATTTACGCATGTTGCATATATGACGAAGATAAAAGCTCTAGCGGGAAGTTGTTAAAGAAAGAAACGGCTATCTAGTATCATAGCAACGTGTGTTAATAGAAATAAAAGACGACTAAAGGAGTCGCGAATGAGTGTAGTAATAATAAAGGATTCTCTTATTCTGAGCAAGATGCGCAATGCTCTTGTGTTCTACAATTCTGTTTTGTTGGAAAGCCATATGTGCCTCGTAGTGGTTTGTTTTGACGTTGGCTGTGTCTACTTGTAGGTAACGTTCGAGTAACGTAATTTTAAAACTACCACTGTGTAACGAAATTTGTTTCTTGGATAAATGCGAACACGTGAAGGAAACAAAAAGGAAATATATGGCTTGCTTTGAAAAATCACATGCTCTGCTTCTTGCTTCAAATTTAATTCTTCCTGCAAATGCAATTGCGCAAAATGAATTATTCCATACGTCCAACAACATAATCATAAAACAGAGCGAATTATATAGTATTAGACATTTTATCGCGGGCTTTTATTATGAGGAAAACATAACTATTAACGACAAACGTGTTATACCTACTATATTAAGTTGGTTAAAACTTTATCACTCCTTAGTGCGTGCTTTAAGTATTCTTTATAAAATGCTGGGGGGGGGGGGGGGAGGCTCAGGCAGTATTTTAGTTGATAACCATTTGTGCACGGGTAAAAAAATGACTGAAATGCGAAAAAATGACTCAAGGATTCAACCTGTCTGTCAGGACATTTGTGGCCTACTGGCATGTGACTTTATTTGATTCCCAATATTTAAATCTGCGTTAAAAAGGAACCAAATTCGAATCCGAGAGATTCGGTTAAAGGAAAACAGGTGAAGCTTATGCCCTAACAGCAAAAGGCTTGTAGCATTACTTCCAACAATGGAATATTCGCATGGGGCAATGTAGGGTTTTAGGGAGGAGGGTACATTGTAGATGGAATTTTTTTTTGTGTAATTTTTTGAATAGTCAATGTTTTAAGACAAATCTCGTTAATTTATTGCTACACCTTGTATATTTAAAAGTTGCTGATCGGTAACTGATTGTGATTACTTACCGATAAGGAGACGAAGCGGAGGAAATGACAATTTTTTAGAATGTCAAAATAATTTTCACATCTTTTTACCTCCCACTACCCTTGGTAAGGGAGGTATAGGGATCGTGCTAAAAATTGCATATCGAGATTTTAGTAAATAACCAAGTTTTAATGCCCTTCGAATTAAATTTTAACTTTTTCACGATATGTCTGTGAGTATGGATCCTCCACTCTAACTCAAGTACTATCATTCAGAAAATTTTGAAACCTTGTATTTCTACTTTATTCTAATATGGAAAGAAGCCATTAGTTTTTGGTGCAAATCAGATAACCAGAAATGACACTTTACTTGAAGCTCAAAATAGTTTCTCTTCGAAAAATATCTTTATGTGTCACTAAAGTATTATGAACTGTTTACTGCTAGGATACAGTGTGTATAAACATATCTATAACAACCAGGGCATTATATGAGGGCATAATAATTCATTATGCCCTCATTATAATCCGATCATCAATATGAACGGTATATAATGAAAATTACTTTCTTTTTAAATATAATTTATTACAATAATAATAAGGATTGATTACTACAATTAATATATTAATTGATTCCAACAATTAATATAAGAAAACAACATTTTTAATTTAATTATAATACTTAAAATTGATTATGAAAAGGGTCTTAAAAAGTACGTCGAATTGCAGACTCCAATATTTCGTATTGATTTATCGTCACATGTGATACATCCAAAGCAGTACAAACTCTCTATAATGTAATAATATTCAGAAATAAGTGCATAAGAAATAAAGAACTAAGATCTGTCATGCGAAAAAGAACCTCAAAATATAATACTTACATCTTCCACAGACGAGAATGGAATAGTTAGGGGAACATTTATGCGTTTCTCTTTCTCAAAGTAGGTATGCACAAGCATTCAAAAAAATTCTTTACATCGTTTCTATAAAATATCTTCGAATTCACCCATTCTCTCATCTCCAACGATATAGAACGTTGATGTTTTAAAAATAAATAAATATTGATAATAAACAAAACAAGTAAACAACATCCTTAGCAATGCCAAAGGTTAAGCATTGTTTAATCAAAATTACTATAAATGAAAACTTATTTCACATATTCTAGTGAGACATAAAATCTTGTATGCACCACGGGCGTTACTAGATGATAATGCCCATCGGACGACATCTATCCCTCGGGCCAAAGGCACTCGTCGCCCTCCTGGCGTTATCATCATCGTAACGTCCTTGGTACATAATAGTATATTCTATAACTAGTATGGAATAGATAATTTCCGCGCGAGCGAAAAGTTTGTAGGGCGAGTCGTAGGCGAGGTCTACGGTTTCGCGAGTGGCGGAAATACTATTCCATACGAGTTTTAGACTATACTTTCTCTAACACTATTTAAAAAATATATTTTGCTCATCACTTGACATTTTGCAAAAAATAATAAAATATTCTTGGTAGGTTATAAAAGCAAAAAAAAAAGTATTTAACTTACCATGTAAAAGCTTCAAAACGCACAAAACAAGGCGTATAATAATATTTTGTAATCATTTCTCTTATAATTTGACAGTTAAGGCAGTTGAGGTGACAAAATAAAAGAAACAAAGCGCCAAGCAAAGCCGTCTTGATTTTGAAAACAATTGCGTTTCCCATGTATTTTAAATGGGTGAAATGAAAAACTACTGGTCTGTGACTGCCTATTATGGAATATTATTCCGTAACAGTATGATAGAATGTCCTCATTCTGTAACAGTTTTCAGTTATAGAATGTACGAATTCCATAGTAGTGTTAGAGAAAATAATATTCTGTATATTTTATGGATAAATTTATAATAATCTATAATTTCAATCCCGGAGCCTACGCTTCAAACAAAACGCCTTGGTTACATAGTTCACTGTCACATAACTATCACTGTCAAAATACTAATCATTTCAAATTAATAGTGGTTACGTTATAAAAAGAAAATAGTACATTGAACAATAGTTATATGGAAAAGAACTAAATATATTTTCCAGCATGAGTACTTATGTATTTAAATTAATGAAAATTAAATGGCGGGAGGTGTTGTGTTGACCACATCCGATCAGTAAGTGCTCTTTAGATGAGATCTCGATTTCACCTCGGTCTCCAAAAACATCCTCAACCTCAATACTTAAATAACTATTTATTACCATAGATTATATTTGAAAAACCACAGGAGCGCATTGTAGTTAGCAAAGGAAGTTTGTGAATTCCGATTGAAGCTGCCATAAGAAAAATGGAAAAATTTCCACTTTATTGTGTAACCTAACCTCGTGTTTGGTTGCGTGTCAGTTTAGCATATAAATTCCAACACGCAATAATTTGTTTTATGATAAATAAAAAGAGGCTATGGCGATTAGGTATTGTAGTCTGTGTGTCAGTGGTTTTTATTTACCTAGTGCACGAGTCAGAGATTTATAAAGTCATTTGAATATTAGCAGCGACTGGGGGGAGGGTGGGTGATGGTGATACGTTCTTGCACGTTAGCGTTTGATGCGCAAGGGCTCGATGCCGATGCTGATATCCACCAGGATGCAGTGGACTTCGTAAGCGAGTCACGATTCTCCCCGCTTCCTAATCATTTGTCAAATGGAACAAGGAGATCTACACACGCCACGGACGCTGGATTTGAGATGGTTTTTCACGTTTTGCACACAATATTTCTCAAAGTTTTTACACCACAATAAAAGAAATATTAACACTGCAATCATACTATCAGGGCCGTCCAAAAATTAAATATACATAGGCTACCACAAAACGAAAAAAGATGTTTCAAAAATCTTACAGGAATAATATCCAGGCCCGGATTTGCATTTCTTTGCGCCCTACGCCAAAATTCATGACTGCAGCCCCCCCCCCTCTCAATGTATATCGAGTGTTAATAATGCTTAATTTCATTAAATTCTTGTTCTTTATTGGTGCCTTTATGAGTGTATAAACGCACTGAAAACATGTTAAGAAGATCTATAAATGTACTGTTTTTGGTGCTTTTAGTTTTCTAGAGGTGGTATGACTTACTGCTTTTAAAACTGATACATAAATGACATATCAACATCAAATTGCTGTCAGTCAACGAAGAATTTTCATCCCTGAAGCTCAATTTTTTAGCGGGAAGTGCTACCAACGTACCTGATTTTACAAGTCGCACTTTTTTAAATTCTAATAGAATTATAAAATAACACCAATAGAAAAAATAATATAAAAACATGTTTCATAAGAACTGTGATCGCACTCGTCCTTTGTAAAACTCACCCCGAGGCGGTTCGTTTTCCAAAGATGGACTCGTGGCTTAACAGATTGCCTTATGAAATTTGTTTTTCAATATACCTACTATTATCAGTCATCAAAGATACATTTACCATCTTTTTAAAGATTACAACTTTTATTTTGCTTCTCTATCTCTCGAATGAAACGCATGTAAACAATAATTTTAGACTTATTATTCTAAAATTAATACGGCAGAAGTTACAGTCATGAAAATTTTACTATTGTATTTGCTAAGATTTATAAGTAGACACCCGGTACATAAATATTAGAATTATTTAAAATCTTCGACAACTGTCATAGCTCAACAGGATTTACCAATCACTCTACTATACTGATTTTGTATAATTAAAGCAAATGTGACTGTTTACGTCGTCTAGTAACCGCAGGTGCTTCTTCTTTTCCGTTTTCCCATTTATCTAACTACTCGATGTGCGCCCCCTCCGTGCCTGCGCCCTAGGCCCTGGCCTAGATTGGCCTTATGGGTAATCCGGGCCTGATAACATCCCATACAGCATAGTCCAGTAACGTTTTGATGATTCACGCTATGTGTTATTGTGAAGCAGACAAATACCGTGAGTCAACTTTCCTTACATCTGGCGGAAGAGTGATGGAGATGCTTCATCACAAACGCCTGCTACTGTCAAAGTGTTCGACCTAAAGATCTGCTGGACCGCTCGCTTAAAAGAAGATGAGTCCTACACCACAGTGGTGCCAACTTTTTGAAACAAAATTTCCCCAGGCCACCAGTGTATTTGTATTTTTACCACCCGCTACCCTTAGGGGCTGTCCTTAAATTACGTAACGCTTCAAG
Organism: Harpalus rubripes; assembly: GCA_963082715.1. NCBI lineage: Eukaryota > Metazoa > Arthropoda > Insecta > Coleoptera > Carabidae > Harpalus > Harpalus rubripes. Next base: position 48,875,598 of record OY720456.1, on the reverse strand, counting down.
GGGAGGGGGTCAAGAGTAGCGTTACGCAGCGTTACGAGGGGGTGAGGGAGGCTAATGTGTGCGTTACGTAACGATAAAATATAAAAAATATTGCTAAACTTGCTTTAATAGTTTTGAAACATTCAAATTTCGCGGTGCTAATTCGTATATGCAGGCAGTCGTTTGTTTTCAATAGCAGTCAACATAATATGTCTGACACATTTCAAATTCGGGCCAGTGGTCTTTCATTCGTGCAATGCAATTCATACTAAAACATGAATTCAAGTAGTGTTGATAAGGAAAAAAATTTCAATAGTTTGTTAAAAGCATATGGAAATGCATATGCTTTTAATTTCTGTGCTGTTATTTTTTCATCTTTATGTACATACATTAATTTAATTAGTTTCTGTTTCAAATTTTAACTGAATATTAAGGAGGCCATATACTTTTATATACAGTAAAAAAAATTGGGGTGACAAGCCGTAGGGCAAGAGTAGTACATTATTTTTTATCTTTATGTACATTAATTTAAATAGTTTCTGTTTCAAATTTTAACTGAATATTAAGGAGGCCATATACTTTTATATCCAGTAAAGAAATTGGGGTGACAAGCCGTAGGGCAAGAGTAGTACATTATTTTTCATCTTTATGTACATTAATTTAAATAGTTTCTGTTCTGTTCTGTTATTTTTCATCTTTATATACATTAATTCAAATAGTTTCTGTTTCAAATTTTAATTGAATATTAAGGAGGCCATATACTTTTATATCCAGTAAAAAAATTGGGGGGGTCAAGTACTGCGTTACGTAATATATGGGGGGGGGGGGGGTTAATGTTTGCGTTACGGGTGCGTTACAAAGGGGGGAGGGGGTATCAAAAATTTCCTAATGTTGCGTTACGTAATTTAAGGACAGGCCCTTAGTAAGGGAGGTATAGGGATCGTGCTAAAAATCGCATATCGAGATTTTGGTAAATGACCACGTTTTAAGGTCACTAGAATCCAATTTTAACATTTTCACGATGATGTCTGTGTGTATGTGTGGATCCTCCATTCTAACTCAAGTACTATTATTCAGAAAATTTTGAAACATTGTATTTCGAACTTTTTCTGTAATGGAAAGAGCCTATTAGATTTTGGTGAAAATCGGATAACCGGAAATAACACTTTACTAGAAACTCAAAATAGTTTTTCTTCGAAAAATACCTTTAATTGTTATTTTTTCGAGATTGTTATTATAAAAATTAAAGATTACTAAATTTTCTTTAGATTTGCATTAATACTTTTTCTATATATTTTATGGATAAAGTTATAAAATTGTCTATAATTTAAATCCCAGAGCCTACGGTTTAAACAAACAAAACGCAGTTATTCAAATGTATGTAACTGACAGATAAATGTCACTATCAAAGAACTAATCATTTCAAAATAATATTAGTAACGTTTTAAAAAGAAAAAAGTAAATAGAACAATAGAAAAGGAATTCAATACAGTTTCCACCATAAGTAAATATATGGGTATGTATTTATATTAATAAAAATTAACGATTCATAAAAATGTTTAAGCTAATCCTCATTTTTGGATTAGTGACTTCCACGGGTGAATTCTACTCCATCCCGGTATTTAAAATTTAATCTTCATTTTATTATAGCCCCGGTGGCTTAATGGTTAGAGCAATGCCTTATGTCATGAGTGTCCTCGGGGCTCTGGGTTCGAATCCCACTAAGGCATGGATGTGTGTGAATGTGAACCCACTATGTAATTGGGATTTAATCCTGTTTAGGGTTTTACAAAAAAGGTAGTTACTTGGATTAGATTAGACTATTTTAAGAAATAAACTGACAAAATTAGAGTAAAATTCGCTAATTAAAAAATAAGGATTAACTTAATCTTTTTTGTGACTCGGGCTGTAAATGGCGGAAGGTATTGTGTTTGCCACGCCAGATTTTTTAAAATTTGAAAATAATCTCCTTGGTACGCGTTACGTTATCAGCGTCCGAAAAACATGTTGTGGGTAACTCAGGACTATCATTTAAGTATATTCCGGAAATCAGACGGAATACTATGATACAGTTTTGTAAAATCTATTGACATTTTTGAAAATGCGCTCAGGTCAGATGCTACGCGCGAAATTTCTGAAATTAGCTTTTTTGGGTTCAGGCTCATCGAATCCATCGGTTTTGGCCGTAATACTATGAGCCAAAAATTTTGGTTGTGAGATCTCGAACTATCGCATTTTTAAGAAAAATATCTGATGTGGCCAGCACATAACCTCTCGCCAGATATTTTACCTGGTTGCACGCATAAAATTTTAAATACAAATACATATATTCATGTCTCACTACAAAATAATTCTCACATATATTTGCATAATCCATGGGATATTTTAATATAAATTATGTACAATACATACATTTTCTTTATATTCAAATATCCTGAAATTTTCTTTTTCTACTTTCCTTTTGTTTTTCTTTATATTCGTCATCTTTTCGCAAATTCCTTTTATATTCTTCTTTACGTATATTCTTTTGCGTTGTTGATTTTATTTATTTTCATAATTTTCATAATGATGTACAAATATTTTTGACAGTGGCATACAAATATTTTTGACAGTGACATTTATGTGTGAATTACAAACATTTGAATTTCTTGCCTCAAAGTAGTTTGATCTGAGAGTTTTTACATAAAATTATTTTATATGCATTTCTTTATCTCTAAATCTATAGAAGATATAATAATGAATTTATATTTATCGAATAAAGAATTTAACGTTCTTTAATTTAAGTATTTACATAAATTTTCGATAAATAATATTTAGATGATTTTTTTCTTGTAACTTGTAACTACTACTTCCGGTTGTCCAATTGTTACCAAAACTTAATCAACTCTTCCCATTATTGTTAGATTAGATCCGTAGTTAAAAATGTCTTAAGTCTTATAGTATTTGAGAAATCGTGGATCTAACATCCACACATACACACACACACACACTCACGCACGTACGCACGCACGCACATCATCGTAAAAATGTTATAATCGGATACTAGGGACCTTACTACGTGCTTATTTACTAAAATCTGGATATACGATTTTTAGCATGAATTCAATACCTCTCTTAGCGAGAGGTAAAAGTTATGAAACCTATGCAAATGGTGACAAATTTATACAAATTCCTTTTGCCTAGTTTAAAATATAGATTTGAAACTTACAAAAACTGAATACGTATATATATATATATATATATATATATATATATATATATATATATATATATATATATACGGGGTGTAAATACTAAGTCGTCTCACCCAAAATGGTAGTTAGAACTCATTAAAATAAACAACTTTTCTGTTCCAATTTTTAATTTGGTGCCCCGGTTCGTAGTTATTGGACTTATTTTGTTTTTCGAAAAGTCGTCATATCTCCCTGATTTTAAGGGCTATTAAAAAAATTATTTTCAAATTACCTAGTAGCGCCATTATGAAGCGCGCTTTTATTTTATATTCTTATGAAACGCCATTTTTAAAAAAACGGTCTCAAATAGCGATATTTAGGTCGCGATCATATGTCTCCCAGACAAAACGAATCTCCTTCCTAGAAGGAGCAAATAAACTGAAACAAATGCATGCCGAGTAACGTATATAAAAATTTATTTGTTTCTTTAAACAAACCATGTACAATTTATTCTACGTAACTTTTATTCCGCTTCTCCCATCATCGGTTGAGACTTCCATCCTTCTGACGCGTACGTGTCGGACCTGAGGGACCTGGGGAACCCTCGGCACCCACAGCACGTCGAGGCAGTCACGCAGCTGTCCGCACACTACGACACCGGCATGGATTAGCGAAGGGCCTTGCGTTAAATTGCAATGTCGCAGAGTGATATACTTTTAAATTAGAACAACAAACGCAAAGCGCAAAACGAAACGAGAACACAAATTCTCAATTGGGAAAACAGAGAGGATGAAGATATTATTTAGTTAGAATTTTTAGTTTTACCAATGACTAACGTCTTGTAAATTGTATCAACATATTTAAATAATATTCAATGTAATACATGAACTGTTCTCTTAATATTGGATGTAACTATGGAACCTTTGTTAAGGTTTGTGTCCACGATCCGAGTTCTCGAATATAATTCGCAATTCGATATCTCGGTTCGTGGACACTACCAACTCGGACGCAAAAATCGAAGTTGCCAATTTCATTTAACTGTTACCAATTTAAAATCTTGACTTTTGATGTTTGATAAGCTTGAAAATGATAAGGTTATAAAATATTTCATAATTCTACTCATTTTTGATATTGATTATAACTAATTACTTATAAATAAATAAATATATTCGTTGAAAAAAAAAATTTACTTACTACCGGGATAATTTTATTTTTTTATTTTTTATTAGTTTTTAGTATTGGTAGAAATGGCTGAAACTAACTTCATAAATTCGAGCAACCTAACATCTGTAGTCATACAAGTTCAATGTTTATGATCAAAAAATGTGATCGAGAACTCGGAACGATTTCTAGCATCGTGGACACAGGCCTTAAGAAAAATCATGACCATTTTCGAGCTATAAATTTCTGCAATTTCAAGAATGTTTTGAAGAATTGAAGAAAGTGTTTGGCTCTGTCACGTTCCTTAGTTACCGTAAAACTTTGTACAATATATTTTGTCTTAGCCGTGAATCTTTGAAAGATGAGCTTTGTACAGAATTTACAAAAACAGCTGTTACTGTCAAAAACATTATAATTGTACAAACATCATCATGTTACTATCTCCGTTCGATTCAAGTAACCGGACTTTGGCGTGAATGTGGTCATTAGCATCTTGCACAATCATTTGGGTGTACGAAAGCTACGAGCCTAGCAGTGGCGTATCCAAGGGGAGGCAGAGATGGCGATTGACCCCTCCAAAATTGAAAAAAGCATAGCCGCGTCTTTGGTCTCTCGAAGAATGAGTTATTTTTTTTAAAACATTATTTTTACCTCCCGCTACCCTTGGTAAGGGAGGTATAGGGATCGTGCTAAAAATCGCATATCAAGATTTTGGTAAATGACCACGTTTTAAGGTCCCTAGAATCCAATTTTAACATTTTCACGATTATGTCTGTGTATATGTGTGTATGAATCCTTCACTCTAACTCAAATACTGTTCAGAAAATTTTGAAACCTTATATTATTTTATTCTAATACGGAAAGAAGACATTAGATTTTGGTGTAAATCAGATAACCGAAAATGGCACTTTACTTGAAGCACAAAATAGTACAATTATTGATTTTTCTTTTTAAAAAAGCAATATAGAAGCATATATAAATTGACCTCTAAAAGGTAAACAAAAAGTCTTATTTAATCGAAGAATGAACGAAAACGATGAAAAGTAATGCAATTGTAGGCAAACATAATCATTTTTTCATCACCAAACAAAAAAATGTCAACTTGTGACGTTCCTGCAGTTATATTTTACTTCATAACGGTACATTCCTGTACTTCAGAGACAGTTGCGCATGCGCAGTATAGAAGTTAGCGGTAAATAGTCAGAGGAAATGAAAACGATTCCATTTCATCTGACAACAGGATCCATGACTTCCTTGTATAGCTATTTCACTTAGAGTAAGTCAGCGATATGAACCGAAGTCATGGATAATGCGTGACAAGTCAGTTAAGGCCTTATACGGCCTAATTCACTAAGATAGTTGGTAACATAGTCGTTAGGTAACAACTGAGAGTTAACAACGATTTTTAGTAACTCTTGTAATAACGTCATTCAACTGGTATTCAGCAAATACATAATTAACGACATTGTTAAAAACGGTCGTTCTGAACAATCTTTGTTAAGTATAGCAGTGAAGTTATTAACAAGTGAGTTAAAAGCCATGTCGATTCTCAATATTCTCTAATGGTAAATTTCATGATAATTTTGGACTAATTAAATAACAAAGCTAGTTTTGCAATTTAGTTCTGTTTACTCCTAGTTGGAAATTTGACAAATGGTTGATTGACTTATAAATTGAAATTTAATCTCTTTATAAGACCCATATCTAGGCGTAGAAATTGAGTGTTGGGAGAATCTGATGAAGTTCTCCAGTTTAGTATACGTACATGGTTATTCAATTCGATGCGAACCATTTCGAAATTATCATCAGGAATGACGCATGACCATCGTCTAGAAGTTTTAGCAATAAAAATAATAGAAATATGACATTGTTGAAATGGCTGTTTAAATTTAAATGTGTAAGATAAATAAAAATAAATTTCAAAAATTGAATTTAGATCTTTTCGGGAATCTGAAAATTTGTTCAATATTAAGAATTAGAATATTTAAGTTTGGAATAAATGTAAACCCTTCATCTTGTAACATGAGACCTTCGGGCATATACTGACTCTGACTCAGTACTCTGTATGCTTGAAGCATATGAGACCATCCAATTCACGAATTAAATGACACTGGCTCAGTTTGCATATCTAATTACTAACATCTCGCAAATTTCTAAGCATAAATCTAAAATCTTGTTTAAAAATGTATATAATTATTGGGCATATAGGTATATATATATATATATATATATATATATATATATATATATATATATATATATATATATATATATATATATATATATATATATTAGTTTATAAATAGTTTACCTTTGCTGTCGTCCCTCCAGTAAAAGTTTATTTCCTAACACAAATTTTTAAAAAAAAATCCATATACCAACGATTGTTCAATACTAACAACGAGAGAAATGCAGTTGGTAGCTAAACTCGACGTAACGACTAGTTGTTAAATTTTAGCAACTTGATGTAATAGTGAATTGGGATTTTGAACTTAGCAACTGACATTGAAATTAACAACTGAAAATGTTGTTAATTTTCACAATTTTGCTTAGAGAATTAGGCCGAATATTTGGTTTACATTTTCAGAAAACAAATTATAAAACTACGCAAAAATACGTCTCGATTAGTTTAATATATAGATTTTAAACAAAAATTGAATATGCTATTCAAGTAGTCTGCAATTTAATATTGGGTTACATAGTCTTATTAGTTATAACAGTTTTAATGGTATTGGGTAATGTGTCCAAAAGCCCTGCGCATTCTACTGTTGTTCTACATTGCAAGGTAGGTTTTTATATCATATCAAAAATAAAAGGTCTCGGTAGAAGATAAATCTGGACTAGAATGTCGGTCAAACCAGGGCCGCGCCGAGCGGGTGGGCAGGTTGTGCCCCGCACAAAGGCGCCTGACTTTGAGGGACGCCGTTTCAAGACAGTAAAGTAAATAATAGTAAATTTTTATAAAATGCTCTTATTCGTAAATACAAAATTACTACAAAACTTACAAATTAACGTTATATATTTTTTAATTTGTTTGCATTAGAGCTCTAGTTATAAGTAAAATAATTATCATATCAATCGGTTCATTATTATTCTAGCATTGTTATATTGAAATAATAACTATGAAAATATTGATTACAACAATGAATATATTGATTATAACGCAAGAATATTGATTACAAGAATGAATTCTACAATGAATCCAATATTTAAATACCTTTTATCATTTTGCAAAGATTCAAATGCATATACAATTCTGAAATCTATTGTAAAATTGTTGATTACAACAAACGATTTTGATTTTAACCTATTGATTACAAGAATGAATCAAGGAAAATTTCATCAATATATTAAATCTAGCATTTTCGAAGAACAAAAAGTATAGTTTAAACTTTAATTTGCAAATTTTACATCATGAGGGGAAGGGGCGCTAAAATGTAATATAGCATAAAGGCGCCTAATATCCACAGAGCGGCCCTGGGTCAAACTATTATCACTATAGTTATTTGACCCACAGTTTTAGCAAGCTTTAAGTCTATATTTAACGTTGTCAAAAGAATTTTTTAATTTGTTGAAAATGTAAACCGGCCAAACTATTATTAGCAAAGGAAAAAACAATTTTGATTACAAAGAAATGTTTGATTACAATAAAGAAAAATTGATTACAACAATAAAAACACTATTTGTTTATGCCATATCGCCCAGTAAAACTTAAAGCAAATGTTCCGAACACAAAGTAAATGTATTTTATGGAACAAGAAAACGGTTATATGCTTCTGCATTTGACTTAATTTAATTTTCCAATATTCCTCTATCTGTCCATAATTGAATGCGGAAATTCTCTGCTACTTTTTCTTGTTTTGTTGAGTTTTTTTAGAAGGGGAAATGTTAGAAAGTTGTGTGTTTTATTCGGGTAGTAAAAGTCAGTAAGTTTAATAGCAGACAACTAAAGTAACTGCAGTTGAAACAGTCTATCAGATGTTTTTATTGACAAAAGACATGAGACCAAGTGAAAACTTCAGGTACCTTGCATGCGACGTTCTGCTGTCATTGTATATTCATATTTACAAACTTCGGCAATAATTCCTTGCAAGGATAAATAGTAAATGAATTAGTATTTCAAATGGCACACCAAGAAGACGGAAGCAATATTAATGTTATAATTTTTAAAAAATAAAACTTTATACACTATTATTCACGAAAGATGACTATTCAAGGTCATTCTTTCGAAGAAAGAATACACATCACTTTATAGCAGTAGCTTAGCAACATTTTGTACTAGAAAGCGAAAGATTATTTGACCTATGTCCATTTAATTTATGTGGTGTGACAGATATACGTAAACAGTGGCATTACTTTCTAACACACTATAAATAATAATGACATATGTCGTAGAATTACAGATACCTAATTATCTACTACACTGCCCTCTGTGCCAATATTTACCCAGTGGCGTTGACATTTAAATCAAATTATTATTCCTTGGTTTACAAGTTAACTCTATGTTATATTTTGCAAAAACATAAGTGAAGAACATAAATCTTTCAGAAAGGAATTATTTAGAAAGAAACATAATTTTCAGATGAATTACTCTTATTTTTTCAGTTAAAATGTGTCCATAAATATTTCATGTTGTACGCCTATGCACACGAAATGTAGTGAAGTTATCTACAAGTAATATTATATCAGACGAGCCTCAAATGACCTTGAATAGTCATCATTCGTGAATAATAGTTTATATATTTTTCTTTTAAGTTAGTACGAGAGGAGCTTTTTATGTTATCTACCTAACTATGAAAACAAAGTGCTATCGCGACAATTTTCTTATGTCAAGTTTCTGTGACATTTTATAGTGTCATCTCCTAATTTGGCTCCAATCGCTTAACATTTGTCATTTTTATATGAGTTTAAAGAAACTAAAATGAGTGAATTGAAACCTGAGCATAGAAGCATCATAAAATTTCTATCGAATGTAGACAGTAACCCGAAGAATATCTATGAGAGAATGGTGGCAATGTATAGAAAACAGCCCATTTTATTTCCAAGTCAAATATTGGTGCAAGCAGTTCAAATGAGGCAGGGAATCCATTCATGATTTCTGGAAACACGAACTGAAGAAATCATCAACAAAGTTGAAGATTTGGGGTTGACTGACCGCCGAGTAAAAGTTTCAGTTATTGCTAGAGATACAAGAATATCAGAAACGATTGTTTTTAAAAGTGTCGGCACGATGGATTCCCAGAGTGCTCAGTCCCGAACAAAAACTGTGTAGACGACAAATTTGCGAGGAGAATTTGACTGCTTTATCTCAAGATGAAGACTTTTTTACAGATTTATAACCGAAGATGAGACCTGGGTACACCATTTTGAACCTCCCACGAAACAAGAATCCATGCAATGGATTCATGAGGGTTCTCCACCACCCAAGAAGGCAAAGGCACAATGTTCTGCGGGGAAAGTGATGGCCACAGTTTTCTGGGACGCGGAGGGTATTCTTTTAATTGAGTATATGCCAAAAGGGACTACAATAACGGGGAATGTCTACAAAGACACAATCAAAAACTTGAAAGCGGCTATACGTGAAAAAAGACTCCACAATTATGTTCAGAAAACTCTGCTTCTGCACGACAACTGCAGGGTGCATAAAGCACGAATTGTTCAAGCAGTAGTCAATGAATGCGGCTTTGTGGAATTACAACATCCACCTTATAGTCCCGACCTCGCCCCCTCTGACTATTATCTCCTTCCAAAACTCAAAAAACATTTGAGAGGGCGTCGCTTTCTATTGAAAGATGACTTGGAAAACGCCGTGGAATCGTATTTTGCAGAATTACGATTTTTTTTAAGGCATAGCTTTATTCGAAAAATGTTGCAATACGTGTGTTAAGGCCGTCGCGCACTTGAGCGAGGCGCAGCGCGGCGAAGCGAAGAGCGGCGGAGAGTCAGTTTTAGAACCAACGCGCACTTGCGAGCAGTTTTCAACGAAAAATGGACAACTCGGAGGACACGCAACAACGCAGGCACTATCTATACGAGACAAATTTAGAAATTATTTTGTTGAGAGGCCAAAAAAATGTTAATTTTTTTTATATATTCTACTACATTCTGTAACCAAGTAGTTAATCTCCTTTTTTGTTGAGTCTGCAATACTATTTTGTAGAATAGAAATCGTTTAATATGTAATTTTCTGAACTAGATTTATAAACTGTTTCCATTTTTAAATCAAATTTATATTTGGTACTTTCATTTCTTTATATTTTGAAACCAAAATAACTAATTTTTCACATTTTACAATAATCTATACGTATTGTTTTGCTATGATTATATGAATGGTGTGAAATTTAGTTCTACATCGGCTATTTCCGATGCGTCTCGGGTATAATCGATCTGATTTAGGTAGCTGCGCTAGCGCTATCGCGCACTTCAGATCAGCGAAGCGAAGAGCAGAGAAAAATATTCTCCCCGAAGTATTCTGGCGAGTCGCTGTGCTTCTCTGCTCTTCGCTCCAAAGTGCGCGTATACACATAATAATATATTGAATGAAAAAAGGGCTCTTCGCTGCGCTTCGTTTCGCCTCGCTTCGTCTCGTCCAAGTGCGCGCGGCCTTTAAGCTGGATTTATAATGACGCAACGTAAGAGGTAACGCGAACTCATTAGGTAAGGTAAAAAGATGATCATGTGCTACAGCTATGGATGATTTATATTGAAGTAAAGTAAGCAGTAACGTAACAGCCGCAACGCAAGACTTGCCCAACTTTCATCTTTCTGCGTTGCTTTACCTAAACTTCTCTACCGCTGGCCAATCAGAAGTCAGCATTTTAATTATTACGCTGAGAATGAGGGCGTGATCCATTTTACCGATATTCGCTACCGACTCATCTGTCAGAATTGTTTGTTTGACATGTATATGAATAGGAAAATAATTCAAGTTGTCGAAATAAATAAAATTTTATATGATAAATCGTCTAAAGATTTCATAAACAATAATAAAAAATCTGATGTGGCCAGCACATTACCTTCCGTCAGTTCTATATATTTTGTACAAATTTCATACGGAAAGTTCCTTGCTAAATTAAATATTCTATTTCTTGTACATTAGCTTCCGGCAGTTGCATGTATTTTATGCAAATTTCATACAGAAAATTATTATTTTGTGACGTTTTCTATATACAGTGTAATGTATCTGCAGAAAAAAAAGATTTATTATTATTATTTCTTGTACATTACCTTAAAGCAGTTGTATGTATTTTATACAAATTCCATAGAGAAAGCAAAAGATCCTATATTTCCAGTAAAATTATAAAACAGACACACTATGCCAATTTCATTTGACACTGACATCTTTCAATCAGAATTTTCTTAATATAGTAGTTGTTTCCACAGGTATGGCTACTTTATGAAATTTAATTTCTTTATAATTTTTTAACTCTATATCCATTTAATATTAAGTATAAAATGCAGTCAAATCGTATAGAGAATAAAATATTCTTTAATATTTATAATAACATCAAATGTGAAAAAATTATATTTAACATAGTTTTTTCAAGAAAAACTGTTAAAATCTTCAAATGATGGTACTTCCGGTTGACCAATTGTAACCAAAATCTAATCAGCTCTTCCTATGGATGTAACGAAGAAGTATACGAAAAAATTATAATTTTTGTAACTGTAGTATTAGAGTTATCGCAGACGAAAATTTTGTTACACACACACATCCACACATCCACACACACACACATCCACACACACACACATCCACACACACACACATACAGACATCATCGTAAAAATAGTAAATTCGTATTCTAGGGACTCTAAAACGTGCTTATTGAGTAAAAACTCATCATCGAATTTTTTGACCAAAGACAATACCTTCCTTACCTAAAGGTGACGGAAGGTAAAAAACAATAAGTATGGGAAGAAATTGCTAACGCTGTAATACATTTAGTAATGTAGACATCGGAGATAAATCCTGTTCTTCTATTCCTCCATTAGAAATACAATTATTATAGACAAAATCTTTCGATGTTAATATTAGTGTGATGAATGTGTACATGCTACTAAAAGTGTAAATAAACGTCATTTTACAAATATTGTGTCATTTTCTATATGCTCAACAAAAACCTATTAAAAGCTTATAAGATTGCCAGTTAGTGCCGAAGCTCAGGCAAAATATATCGAAGATGAACGAAAAATGCCGAAATTTTTGCATATTATTCTGATTGGTTAGCAGTAAATCTTTCTGGATTTAATATAAATCAGCTAGTTCGCTTGCTTTACTTTCTACTTAACTGCAACTGCGTTACGTTTTGCGTTACTTCATTATAAATCCAGCTTTAGTGTGAACGGTTTTTACGTTGAAAAATAAAATTTTATTTGTTCTCTAACAAATTATAGACAATTAATTGAAGCATTTTTGTCCAAAATAATCCATAAACGATTAAGAAATAAAACAGTGCTAGTCAACTGCCCACTAGTCACCCTGAATCAGTTTGTCATACTAACGGTCTATGGTATCTTTATTTATAATATAATTTAATTCCGATCCTTTTATTTCAGTCCTCTTATCTTAAAGTGATTTGTTATGTACTTACTGTACTTGAAGAAATGCAAAGTGCATCCCCAAAATGTCAACTTATAGTTCATAACCTACCCTTTATATAATCCCTTCCGTATTTTATATATCGTTTATTACTCCATTACTACCCAAATTATACAAATTTCTAGAAACCATAACCTTTAATATCGTCTACTCACGAACGAAAACGAAACCGGTAAAATTAATTTCCTACCTTTTTTATAATCCTTTTCCTTCCTTTTCCGTCTGCATATCCTTGATCCTGAAACAGAAAGCTACGTTAGAAAGAGAAATTCCGACATTGGGAAGAATTTGAAAGCAGTGGATGTACTCGGACGTCGTAAGGGAGTAATTCTAAAGAAACAACGTGAAGGTGGATACATCTTGTTTTGTTCAATCAATTTCACATGGCCGGTTCGGTTACCTAATTGGATGAAGGAGCACTTGAGTTGGTTCAGATGATTCAAAAAAGGAAAAATTAGGAGTAGTAAGAGAAAATGGAGAGTTTTGTTGGATCACTTCTTTAATAAGAGAAAGGGAAACATCGTTGATTTCAACAATAATACGGGTGTTATGTATGTAACAGGCCATACGTTACAAGGTTGCAATGTATCGTAATCTGCAATAATGTCTTTTCTAATAAGTAGTGAACCAATAAAAATTATTTATTAGGATAAAGAATTTTTAAAAAGTAACAGTGGTTTGAGTGAAAACAACAACAGTTGTCATTTTTGAAGGATTGAAGTCAGAGGCGGAACTTCGATAATATATTTTTTCTTAATGGTGACTGTTTGGCGCACCTCTCCGTAAACCAAATGCCTGTCGGTGTATTTTTGATTAATGCAAGTAACGGGTAATACTAAATATATAAGTACTATGCCGTTTTTTATTCTTCAAAAGTGCTAAATTTAATATATTAATGACATTTTCTTAGATTGGTTCTTGTAATCAATAGGTTATAATCAAAATCGTTTGTTGTAATCAACAATTTTACTGTTATAGTTTGCAATATAACAATGAGAAAAAGTTATCCGTTTGACAGAATATTTCTTTTACTTTTTAATTTTTAATAATAAATAAGAGAAATTCATTATTGGTAGAAAATAAAAAAATATTTCACTAAGATTTCAGAATTATATGTAAATTATAAAGCATTTGATAGTTTGCAAAATGCTAGTAGGTGTTTAAATATTGGATTCATTCTTGTAAGCAATATTCTTGAGTTATAATCAATATATTCTTTGTTGTAATCAACATTTTCTGTTATTATTTCAATATAACAATGCTAAATAAAATAACGAACCGATTAATACAATTATTTTTTCTACAGTCTATATACAAAGTAGCCATTTGCGCTCTCTTTTGTCAACGCAAAATGTCACTTTGCCACTCATGCGCGACAAAGTAGAAAAACCGCTCGCTGTCGAAATTTCTAATTATACAATGTTGAGAATTTTCACTTGTCTACATTCCTAATAGAAACGTTTAGTCAGGAACTAATGGCACTGTAGTTACACATTTACCACCTTCACAAGTCAATCGGACATATAACTGCTCTGTCGGTGTATTACATAACCAAATAAAAAAAATGCCGCACTGCTGTGAAAATAAAATAAGGTATTCATTTATAAAAACGAAAATATAAAATGCTTCGATTAGATTGAAACAATAGCTCAAGAAGAATGGAAAATAATGATAAATTAAAATTAAATATAATAGCTATTTGTGTATTAAGAGCGCAAAATGGGACATTGTAAATTGTGCTGCCACCTGCAAAAGTTTGGCGTGAACGCTCCCAATGGACATCCACTTTTTCACTGCACTAGTTTAGTGTACTTCAAACAAATAAGTTATACAAAAACACTTTTTGTTATGGTGGAGGACCCCATTGTGGCGACTGTAGAAAAAATTTTGTGTGAGTTTCGAGCGCAAATGAACATTGTCGATTTCGAGAGAATGCCGCGCTCCTGCGTCGCCCCACAACATCCTCTCAATCGACAATGTCCCATTTTGCGCTCTTAATACACAAATAGCTATTACTTATAACTAGAGCTCTAATGCAAACTAATTAAAAAATATATTGTTCACTTCTATCTCGTTAAATTGCAAGTTGAATAGTAATTTTGTCTTTACTACGAATAGGAGCATTTACAAATGTTTACTATTGTTAACTTTACTGTCCCGAAAAAAATATTTAATAATCATGTTTCAAAACGAAAACCCTTCTTTTATTTTTCCAATTATCAGTGCACTATACTAATCTTCATCCATTGGAAATCATAATATACGTGCCCAGTAATTTCTCTTTTCTACACATAGTGCAACTTGTTATTATCTCTAGTTCGATGTCTCTCCGCAGTCTGGCGCTGAATACTTCATTTACAACCACATACTGCCTTTGTACTTAAATCAGCCTATTCTTCAAGGTTTTTCTATTCAATAATGACAAAAGGCAATTTGCAAATGCTTAGTTATTAAACGGACATTGAAAAGGAAAATTACAATAATTATTCAATCATCACATACGAGCCCAAACTCAAAATAGTTCAACAAATTATCAGACCTACACAAATGGTTAGATATAAAATTCTTTCATTCATTTTCATTATTGTAATCAATTTTTCTTTATTGTAATCAAACATTTCTTTGTTGTAATCAAACTTGTTTTTTCCTTTGTTCATAATACTAAGGCCGGTTTACATTTTCAAAAAATATAAAATTCTTTCGACTATTTAAATATAGACTTAAAACTTAAAAAGAAAACTGCGGGCCAAATGACGGGTAATAATAGTTCCACCGGCATTTTAAGGCTCATCTAGTCCAGATTTATCTTCGAGACCCTTTACTTTCGGCACAATGAAAAACAACTTTGTAAAAACGCATTCATACAATAAAACCTTTGCAAGACATATGTGACAATACTCACAGAAAATTTGTATGGCTTAGGGATACAATACCCAATATTAAGTACAGGCGTTCAAGGACGAGCGTACGCTCTAGTTATTTTAAAAACTATTCAATATTATTTTACGATATTTGGTATCTAGAAGTTTTCCAACATGCTCGCTTCAACTAAAATATTTTCAAAGCAGTAGCACGTCCGGTTTCATCGAAAGTAGACCCTAACTTTCTTATTTTAAATGGAATGCTATATTTTTTATTTTACCATTGAATTCAGCAGACAATTTTACATATGAAATCATAAAAACATTTTATTCTTGGTCAACCACTTCCGGCGTAATTCAACTTTTATTGATTTTTCTCTAAAAACGGTCACTTCCTTATCACTCCATATTTCGAGAATGGAATCGAATTTTTATAATCTGTAAAAACGGTTATATAAAGAAAGCTTTTGTTTATACTAGTATATATTAATAATCGACAATTTTTGAAAAATGTAATTTCTATGTCAACGTAAATTTGAAGTTCGAAAAGTTCAAAAAACTAAAGTTTTTAAAATAGAATATCCCATTTTTACCTCCAGCTACCCTTGGTAAGGGAGGTATAAGGATGTGTGTGTGTGTGTGTGTGTGTGTGTGTGTGTGTGTGTGTGTGTGCGTGCGTGCGTGGTTGCGTGCGTGCGTACGTGTGCGTGTGCGGGTGTGCGCGTGATCGTGCGTGCATGTGTGTATCCTCCTCTCTAACTCAAATACTATCATTCAGAAAATTTTGAAACTTTGTATTTCTACCTTATTCTAATATGGAAAGAACCCATTAGATTTTGGTATAAATCGAATAATCGGAAATGGCACTTTACTCAAAATAGTTTTTCTTCGAAAAATACCTTTAAATCTTATTTTTATATTTTGCGTTCATAATGAAGTCATTACTATACGCAATTGCGTATCGTAATGACCTTCATTTCCATACGCATTTTTTTGTTTTAGACGGTTGGTACAAGATGACGTATCTTTAATCCATTTTTACCTAATTTATTTTTAGATAATTGACAATTCATATTAATTATATAATGTCGAAATTATTATTATTTTTTTTTTTTAGGGAAGATTATTTACATGAAAATGTACAAATGGTTACAAATATAACCACAAATTGAGTAAGTAAATGTTAATTGTAGAAGGCGCAAAATATAAAAAATAGGATAAAGAACTCATTTTATAAGACTTTCTTTCGCACTTGTCAATTAGAAAACTCGCTGACGCTCGTTTTCTAAATTTTGACGCGTGCGAACATGACTTATAAAACACGTTCTTTAATATACTATTTTTTCGAGATTTATGTTATTATAAAATTACAGATTATTAAATTTTCTACAGGTCTGCATAAATACTTTTTCTATATATTTAATGGATAAATTTATAAAATTATCTATAATTTAAATCCCGGAGCCTACAAACAAACACAACTCCTTGGTTAAACTATTATTCACGAAAGATGACAATTCAAGGTCATTTGTGAGCCGTCTGATATAATATTACTTGCAGATAACTTCATTGCATTTTGTTTGCATAGCCGTGCAACATAAAATATTTATGGACACATTTTAACTGAAAAAATAAGAATAATTCATTTGAAAATTATGTTTCTTTCTAAATAATGCCTTTCTGAAAGATTTATGTTCTTCACTTATGTTTTTGCAAAACACAAAAACATAGACTTAACTTATAAACCAAGGAACAATAATTTAATTTAAACGTCAACGCCACTGGGTAAATATTAGCACAGAGGGCAGTGTAGTAGATAATTAGGTATCTGTAATTTTACGACATATGTCATTAATATTTATAGTGTGTTAGAAAGTAATGCCACTATTTACGTATATCTGTCACACCACATAAATTAAATAGACATAGATAAAATATTCTTTCTCTTTCTAATACAAAATGTTGCTAAGCTACTGCTATAAAGTGATGTGTATTCTTTCTTCGAACAAATGACCTTGAATAGTCATCTTTCGTGAAGAATAGTGTACACAGTTTATATCTCAAATATATGTAACTGACAGATACATGGGACAGATAAATGTCACATTCAAAAAACTAATCATTTCAAATTAATAATAGCAACGGTTTAAGAAGAAAATAGTAAATTGAACTATAGTTACATGGAATGGAACTTTCCAGTTCCAGTTTCCAGCATAAGTAAATATGTAAGTAAGTATATATAAATTAATAAAAATTAAATGGCGGGAGATACAGTGTTGGCCACATCAATTTTTTTAATATTTAAAAAAATTCTTCGTTAAAAAATAGGGGTAATTTGTGTAGCATGTCTCCTATGTTGAAAGTTGATAGATTTTTATGATGTGTACATTTCAAAACTAGTTTATTGAACTACGTAAACGTAGAAATTACACTTTTCAAAAATTATCGATTATTAATAAGATATACTTGGGTAAACAAAAGCTTTCTTTATAAAACTGTTTTTGCAGAATGTATAAATTTGATTTTTGATCCCATTCTCGAAATATAGAGTGATAAAAAAGTGACCATATTTAGCAAAAAAATAAAAAAAAATTAATTATGCCGGAAGTGGTTGCCAATGAGTAAAATGTTTTTATGGTTTCATATGCAAAATTTTCTACTGAATTCAATGGTAAAATAAAAAATATAGCATTCCATTTAAAATAAGAAAGTTAGGGTCTACTTCCGGTTAAACCGGACGTGATACTGCTCTGAAAATATTTTAGTTGAAACGAGCATATTGGAAAATCCCTAGATACCAAATTTCGTAGAATAATATTGAATAGTTTATAAAATAACGATAGCGTAAGCGCGTTCTGGGACAGCCTGTTTTTGTAAGTTTAAAATCTATATTTAAACTAGTTTAAAGTGGTTTGTAGAAATTTCTCACCATTTGCGTAGGTTTTACGAGCATAATTTGTTTGTTGAAAAAGTAAAAACCGGCCCAAATATTATGGGTTTGGGCTCGTTTGTAATTTTGTAATTTTTGTTAGGTTTGAGTACAACAAAATGAATAAAAATTACATGGTGTAATATAAATTCGTGTAATTAAATACCTAACCCACATAATGTAATGTCACATCATTTATCATTTCTTTATTAATAGACCTAATGAATTTTTTACCCTTGAACCCTCGCGAAAATTTGCAAAATTATTACCGGTATGTCACGCAATGAAATTTTAAATTCTTCGATTACTATGCAAATTTGTATAATGATGTTCATGACAATAGCAATTTACATATGTGAAGGTATGTAGGACATTAAAGGCACGATGCCCTATGTCTATTAGGCCCTTATTTAGTTCGGCATAATAAAGGAATCTTGTTTAGTAGTGCTTCAAACAAAGGGAAATTGAGTGCAGCATTTATTATATTACTTTGATCGTTTACTATCTATTTTAGGAAGTAATTTAGGAAATAACTTTTTTCACTTACAATTCATAAAAGTATATACTACTCGTATTATTTATGTATATAATTGTACCATAAGTTGTGGGACAAATTTTAACGTAATAGTTTTGTCAAAGAAGAAATGCATTTTTACCTCCCGCTTCCGTTTGGTAATGGAGGTATAGGAATCGTGCTAAAAATCGCTAATCGAGATTTTGGTAAATGACCACGTTTTAAGGTCCCTAGAATCCAATTTTAACATTTTCACGATGATATCTGTGTGTATGTGTGTATGAAATAAAAGGATATATCGGAAATACTTGCTTTTGCCTACTTGACACTCCATTTTCTTTTTACAATAATTTACACTATTTTTGTACAAATTTGCAAAAAACAACGTTGACAAAATGTCTAACACATTGTTTTTGAAGATACTCTGGCCCTAGAAACTAAAAACGCTGCGAATTTATGGAAGCCTAATATTTTTGTAGCAATGTTAGAATATGATACTGCAAATAATAACTGTAAAATTGTTGATTACAACAAAGGATATTTTAATTACAACAATGAATATCAGGACCAGTACCGGCTCTAGGGTTTTTTGCGCCCCGATGCTAATTTAAATTGAGCGCCGCATATACATATATATATATATATATATATATATATATATATATATATATATATATATATATATATATATATATATATATATATATATATATACCATGTGTCTGTCTTAAAGGTGTACATAGGAGATTAACATGGGAAATCAGTATTTTACAAATTCTTGCTCGTCTAATTATTTTAAGCAAAAACGCGTCAAATAAAAATTATAGGGCAAAAAATTCTCCATCTAAATGAATAAATAGAATTACCTTTACATGCTTTGTAACGACAGAAATTAATTATGAAAATGTTGAAAATTATGTTGAAAATATCGACAGCCATGGAATTGAACAAAAAATAAATAAATGCTTGACGTTTTATCTGTCACAACGTAAGTTAACTTATTTGACGTTTCTGATAATTTGATAAAACGTCAAGCATTTATTTATTTTTTGTTCAATGGGCCCGTCCAACTTTTTTTGAATTTTTTGTATGTTATGAAGAATTTAAAAATAGAAATTCCGTATTTTTTGTTTTCTTGAAATTATGCTTAATAACGCCTAAAATAATTATTAAAGTTTTGGCGCGAAAGTTGTGAAGTTAATGTCACTCCGTCATAAGTAGAGAGAACCGACATACGTTACCATTAATAATGGTAGTATAGGTAAGTAAAATTAATAATTTTTACTCGTTTTCATAATCAGATTAATCATTCGTTTTAATTAATGTGACTTTAAGACTTTCTTTAATATAATATTGAAGGTTATTATACTCACCAAGTGTCATTATTATAATTAAAATAGTATTTAAACTATTGTCGATTTATAATTAAATACAACAATGACAGTATTGATTGCAATAATCAAAGCATAGTTCATAATAAAAAGTAATCATTTACATTTCTATTTACTAAATTATTACAATAATGACAAGTATTGAGATTACAATAATTAAAACATAAATTATAATTTTATTTATTTAATAAGTAAATTTTCTTTTGATCTTAATAAAAAATTACTCCCATATACGCCAACCCAACATCAGCCGGTGCGTTGCGAGCGCCGCTCTAGCGGCCACCCGCGACAACAAAGCGCTGATAGGTTTAAACAGAACGGATTGATCGCGTTTTATTATGAATGCAAAATAGTGTCTTTTGTGATAAAAACTAATATAATCCCGTTGTGCAATGTCGATTATTATAATCAAATTTGGTTTAGACCGGTATACATTAGTATTTTTCGAAAGAAAAGTTTAAATGAATGTAAAAAACTTTCTTTTTCGCTGTAGAATGAAATGTGACCAAATAATTTTTTATTGCTTAAATAATTTAATAAGTAAATATACATTTATATTATTTATATACGTAGCGTCATGGATCTCTTCAAATGCAATATCATCAGTTTGAACAGATATTTCACAAGTTTCCTTTCCTATGAATGGTGTCATGGTGTTGACGGTAATTTAGCCTCATCCAAATCTAAAACAATTTATGAATGATTAATTAACGGTATATTTAAAAGGACAGAAAAATAAATAAACATTTTACCATTATTAACATTATTTGTTTCTGTTTCCGGTCTTCATGAAAAAATTGTAGTTTTCATTATGAGGGTCATTGGATTTTTCTCCTCCAACAAAATGTGCAATACAGATTGAAGTATACTTTGCTGGAATCATTTCTTAAAAAAAAATATGATTTTATTTCG
Organism: Harpalus rubripes; assembly: GCA_963082715.1. Lineage (NCBI taxonomy): Eukaryota > Metazoa > Arthropoda > Insecta > Coleoptera > Carabidae > Harpalus > Harpalus rubripes. The sequence continues at coordinate 48,854,076 of OY720456.1, read as the reverse complement.
AGATTGTTATATAATTTTTTCAGTTAACCCCTGGTAGGCATACTAGTGCAAATTTAATAATAATTTCTTTATTGTATTTAACTTATTATATAGTATTACAATTGATATTGATAAGGGTGAGTCAGTTTTTACCTTACATCTTTGTAATATTTTTGCGTTGTGTTGATGGAGATGAGATGATAGGACAGTCACACACATCCAAGCCCCTGGTGGAAATCGAACCCACGACCCCAAGAACCGAGTGGTGATGGTCGCTTCGAGCGCTGCAGAAGCACGCTGCCTCAACTCACTCGGCCACCGAGGCGGCTACTAGTGCAAATTTGCACCAACGAGAGAGACACTAGAGTGTAGTTTATGTTTGAGACAAAGACGCTAAAAAGTGTGTTTACCAGAGGTTAATAACAATTTTGTTATATTTTTCAAAATAAAATACACTAATAAAACGTTCAACTTGATTAGAAACTACTATCATTTAATAATACTTACGATTCTCTCTGAACACGTGCAATTCAAAGTTATTTTCGCTCAGTTTTACGAATCACGATTCAAAAAACTGTAAAATTTCAGTTCTTGGTTGCAATATTACGTGCTAGGGCAGTTGGGAACACAACAGACTCGTCCTTCACTTTGTTTTTTCGCGGTAACACTCATTTTAACGCAGTTGTACTTTTAATTTAACGCATTTTCATACAACTCAGCATGCATCGGTTGTCAATCTGTCAGCGGTTTCTTTACGAAAATGACCGCCAGATGTCGGGCGAGTAGTTGATGGGTTGGCGTATATTAAATATGTGTATATTAGAGTATGTGTAAAGCCAATCGCGAATTTATGAGCAAAATATGCATGGTCCACTGTACATTCACATTTTCACAAGGTAACTGGACGACTGTAATGACGCTGACGTCACAACATGGCGATCATTTTACGCTAAAAACTTTAATTACATTATCATAGGTATAAAAATATAAAATATATAGCAATTTTTATTTCGTTTTCATTTATTTATATTCAAAATTCATATGCGTTATGTAATTTCTAAAAAGTCGAAGACTTGGACGGGCCCATTCCATGGCTGTAGATATTTTCAACGTAATTTTCGACATTTTCATATTTAATTTCTGTCGTTATCAAGCATGTAAAAGTAATTCTGTTTATTGATTTAGATGCAGAATTTTATGCCCTAAAACTTTTATTTGACACATTTTTGCTTAAAATAATTAGGCGAGCAGGAAATTGCAAAAAACTGATTTCCCATGTTAATCTCCTATGTACACCTTTAAGACAGACACACGGTATATAATAATTAATGTAGAATTGTGTACATCTGATAGGTGTTAAGAAACATACTCGTACATACTAACAATAAAGCAAAATATACAAAAGTTCACATTGACTAGACAGACTAGCAGGGCCGGATTGGGAAGACTCAGCGGCCCGGGAAAATTCTAATATGATCAGCGTCATCTCCAGTTTTTTAAAAATTTGTAATTATATTGCCACAAAATAATAAATTAGTTTTAGTGTTGGATAATACGAATTTTTTGCCTACATAGAAATTGAACAGTTATAAAAGATGTTGAAATATAAAAAACACGCTCCTAAAAATAGTATTTAAAATATAGAACAATCTGTAGTTAAGAAAATAACATTTAGTTTCGTTTAAAAGTTATAGACAATATGAAATCATTAATAAATGGAGAGTGAGGAAAATTCTGAAGCAAAAATTATCTGACCAAACATAATCTTGAAAACGAAGAAAATAAAATTGAAAGATAACACAACCAAGATTCTACCCTCAGATAATGGAAGTGTTACAGTAATATTGGATACCAATTTATATGATCAGAAAATAGAAGAGCTTTTGAATGAAGGAAATTATATGAAACTTGGAAAACATTCTACTACGTCTATAGAAAATAAAGAGTACCATGCTCTTAAGACATATAAAGAATTATATTCCGTTTATAACAAGAACAGATCTCACTCCATATTTTAGCAAGCTTCCACACCTGTACGGGGGGGGGGGCTTCCAAAAATCCATAAGAAAGATTTAAGTATATCAGAAACCCGTCAGAAGGTCCATAAATTCTCCTGCTTACAAGCTATCACAATTTCTATGTGAAGAATTCAAAACATTCTGTAGAACTTTTGAGCTACATACAATTACAACCACAAAATCTTCTTGTCAGCTTTGATGTTGTAACTTTATTTACTAGAAATTTTTAGAAATCATCAAAACAAGGCTTGAAAAAGATATCAACTTAAAAGATAAAACCGACTTGCCTCTTGATGGTATTATGGAACTTTTGCAGTGCTGCCTACAGAACTCATATTTCCAAGAAAAAGATAGATATTTTGTACAAGAAGATGGTTTACTGATGGGTTCTTTTCAGTTATAACCAATTTATACATGGAATTTTTTGAAGAATTAGTACTAGGTAAGTCCTAAACTTTGGCTTAGATATGTCGATGATACTTTATATTAGGTTCACAATGGAGAAAAATCTCATGGAGTTCTTCCATTTTTGGATGTTTTAACAGAGAAAACGAACCATGGACTAGTAACATCAGTCTACCCTACCGTAACCGAGCACACCAACATCGGACAATACCTTAACTATAATTCCAATCATTCAAAATCTACAAAGTAGGCAATTATCAAAACACATATTCGAGCTCGGACTATATCTGCAACACCGAAAGAAATTTTGTCAAGAATTAGAAAGTATTAAAAATAATCTAAATAAGAACGGTTACGCGGTGAAGTTAATTAGATGATGCTACGTACTCAAATTTTAGTTTGTAATCACCGAGCGTCGGCCTCAAAAAGACGCGGCCTCTCGGGAAATTCCCGATTATCCCGACTGGCCAATCCGGCCCTGCAGACTAGTATTATAGATATTCAATAGTATGCCCACTATTGAACATGGAGAATATAATTTGTAGTTGAATTTACGAAAGAAGATTTCATTCATGATTTTATTTATTATTTTATTTGGTTGCTATCGAATTTCAAATTAGGCACCTTTGCAAATTTTTATTTTTCGAAAAATTAGTAAAGTTGAAGTTGGGCGTTTGTAAACTAAACTTTTAACTTTAACTACTAATTTTAAATGAACATGTCAGCAATGCAACAATAATTTACATCCATTCTTGAGAGAATGCAGTGCTCCCTCCTTGCGGGTGAGCAGGTTTTGCTCCACACAAAGGCGCCTGACCAGGGGCGATATTTCAAGACAGTAAATAATACCTAGTAACTAAAGTAAAGAAAGATATACTAAAAATAATAACTTACACAATAAGGAGATAGAAGTAAACAAAACGATATTTTTCTACCATTGTTATAATCACCTGCGAAGGTGTTGATTACAACAATGAATATTTTAATAATAGCGCAAGAATATTGATTACAACAATGAATCCGACAATGAATCAAATATTTAAATACTAGCATTTTGCGAAGAATCAAATGCTTATGATTTACAATTCTGAAATCTTGTGAGATAATTTTATTTTTCTTTTCTGCCGATTGCCGATATTGAATTTTTCGTACCTATTTAGATACTATTCAAATTTAGAAGAAAGTAAACTTGCCAAATGATAATTATAATTAAAATTGTTAATCACAACAAACGATTTTGTTATAAGAGTAACTAAGAGAAGGGAATTTTATCAATATTTTTAATCTTGCATTTTTTAAAGAATCAAAGGTATCAAAGTATAGATTTTAAAGCGTGTGTTAATTTGTAAATTATACATTGTGGAGGGCGCTGAAATTTTGTACAAAGGCGCCTTTTATTTACAACATGAAGTGGCACTGATAGAATGAATTACTCGCGAATTTTTATATAAAAACATGTTAACTTTTTTGGTCCATATATTTGTTTAATATTTGTTAATATGAAATTGTAAACGTGGAGTCTTACAGCATTCTGTTAACAATGATTACGTAAATTTCACTGACCATATTATTATCATATTTAACTTTGTTTTGTTGCTCGGAACTCAACTGCCCTTTTTTATTCCTGAAAGGTGTAATAACAGTAATTATGCTTGTTATCAGCCATTATAAGCTTGGATAAATAGCCTTACTCGAGATTAAATTTAAATATTGATCGCTGGGAAAGAATCCAGCGAACATATGTTATGTCATGCAAGTTGCCGGGTTTGAATTAATCACTGATATGTAAACATGTATATCTTTATTCCCGAACACTCAAGGCCTCGAGGCATCAAGGGCTGATATTGAATTAGTGAAGAGTGCAACGTGGGTCACCCTATGCACTAAATTATTCACCTCCCTTCAGACCTTACTTCAAGGACAAGAAAGGACAATTTTTCCTTTCTTGCATTGACAACGGCAATTCGTTTCCTTCAATTACATATAGGGGGAGATGTTATTAACGCGGAGTATACATCATTCTATAAGACAATGCGGATGGTTGTCAAATTTTACGTATACATTTTTCATAGAATTTATTACAATAAAACCAATTTGTTATTTATGCTACAAGAGTGGTAAATAGTTGTTAAAAGTCGTAATATGGAAAAGAGTTATTGCATAAATAATTGTAAATCCGAATGGAGTCCAGTCTTGAATATTTTTTTCTTTAGGTAATCAAATTTTTACTTCAAATTATAGAAATTCATTTCAAAATAAATATATCTATACAGTGTTAATATATAAAACAAAGACGGAAAAATCCGACGTCATGATTTCTCTCTTCGCACAATATGAAGCTGACGGCGCATTTCTGCAGTATATACACAGGGTGTAAATAAAATAAGAACATTAAATTTAATCCGTAATGTAATTTGTCGAGAACAACAATATTTCTTAATATTTTTTTTCTAATTCTTCTAGTTTTTGAGTTAAAATTCTTTAAAGATTTGTTAGATATTTAGTTACTCGCCTATGGTCTGATCGCTGCTGCCCTCTGCTGTCTGAATTTAAGTTTGATTCATACGGCGATTAGTTGTTTATTTATATATTTATTTTTTATTTCCTCGCAATAAAAATATATTATAATATATTATATATGGGGTGGAATGCAACAATATTTCTTAATAACTTTTTTACCTTCCGTCACCTTTAGGTAAGGAAGGTATTGTCTTTGGTCAAAAAATTCGATGGTGAGTTTTTGATGAATAAGCACGTTTTAGGGTCCCTAGAATACAATTTTACTATTTTTACGATGATGTCTGTATGTGTGTGTGTGTGTATGTATGTGTGTGTGTGTGTGTGTGTGTGTGTGTGTGTGTGTGTGTGTGTGTGTGTGTGTGTGTGTGTGTGTGTGTGTCTGTGTGTGACAAAATTTTCTAATGCGATAACTCTAATACTACAATTCCAAAAATTATAATTCTTTCGTATTCCTCTTCGTTACATCCATGTGAAGAGCTGATTAGATTTTGGTTATAATTGGTCAACCCGAAGTACCCTCATTTGAAGATTTTAACAGTTTTTCTTGAAAAAACGATGTTAAATATCATTTTTTCACATTTAATGTTATAAATATTAAAGTATTATTTATTCTCTATACGATTTGAATGCATTTTATACTTCATATTAAATGGGCATAGAGTTAAAAAATTATAAAGAAATTAAATATCATATATATTAGTCAGCTTTGCTATAACTCTCTAACTCTGGAAACATCTGCTACTTTAAGAAAATTCTGATTGAAAGGTGTCAGTGTCAAGTGCAGTTGACAGTATGTTTATGTTATAATTTTACTGGAAATATAGGATCTTTTGTTAGAAACTTTCTGAATGGAATTTGTATAAAATGCATACAACTGCCTTAAGGTAATGTACAAGAAATATAATCTTTTTCAAGGAACTTTCTGTATGACATCTATACAAAATACATAGAACTGACGGAAGGTTATGTGCTGGCCACATCAGATTTTTTTCTAAGTATTTTAGATTTTGAGTTATAATTCTTTAAAGATTTGCTGCATATTTCGTTACCCGCCCATGGAGAACAAATGGCTGCTGTCGTATTCAAGCGGGATACAAACAGCTCAAAAATTGTCGGTTATCGGTTACACTTGCAGTCACAGTAATTACTAAACGAATCAACGGAAATAACATTTATATTATTCGTAATAGTAAAATTTTTAAAATAAAGAAATTTAAATTTAGGATAACAAAATTATAAAGTTGTGTATTAAACCAGGGTTTTAATCACCTGTGAATAAAGGAAGACAAGGAGGAACTAGGTATCGAGTAAGAGCAAAAGCATAGTTATCAGGTTATGAGATGATTATTTATCATCGACAAATCATAATAGTTTAAATACGTTATTCAAAAAATGTAAGTACAAAGACTTGTTCATTTAAACGAGGTACATGAGTACCAGTAATTAGTTGTCCATTTATTGTTCCCGCCCAAACATTTTTTAATGAAAATTTTTACAGCATTTTCGTCTGTCGAGATGTGTATTGTGCATAATAAATACAGCTTCCCAAGTAAATTCAGTCGCATTAATGAACATTATGAACCATTCCCAAAATTGAAGTCTGTTATGTACTGAAAACATTTAACTTTTTGCACATAGTTTGGATACAACTTTTGCCTTTTTTTTAATTGTCATATGTGACACTCCGTATTGCGATAAAGATGTACAAATGTGCGAAAATTAGGAACAGTATGATTTGGAAACGCTCCGTCTACATGAGTTGGCAACTCTATAACACTGTCTTTATATCAACCACAAATTAAAATGTAGTAAAGATACGAATAAATAAATAAACCTTAGGCAAGTAATTACAATGTCTGTGTACTCGTTATTTGTAATCGTAAGCATTTTGACAAAATTTTACCTTATAAACATGTTTATTACTAATGTCAAAATTTAATTACAAGAACTGACAGGACTGTCAATTGCTAAAACAAAAATTTTCAGAGCTATTGCTACTGCATTCAATTATTAGAAAAACACTTGGAACGACTCGTCAATTTACGGGGTTGTAAAAATGCTAAAAAAATATGCGATTTCGAGAAAAAGTTATTAAGAAATATTGTTGCTCTCGACGAGTTATATTACTGCTTAAATTTAATGTACTTATTTTATTTACACCCTGTATATTATTATTTTATAATACACAGTTGATTATTATTATTATTATTATTATTATTATTATTATTATTAATGTTAGTATGATGATGTTTCCATTAGTGTAATCAATATTCTTGAGCTATAATCAAAATATTCTTTGTTGTAATCAACAATTTTAAAGTATTATTTACGGTGTAACCAAGACAGAAACATATACTTGTTGGACTTGATATTTTCAATTCTGGTTAGACTGTTTATTAATATAATTCTCAGTCAAAAGAAAAAATTATCATCGTTTTTACATTTACATGTGTTAATTTCTCCATGCGACATTTTTCTTTTTAATTTTAACTGAGAGGTAAGTTAAGAGACAGACCTTAACAGTAGAAATGGGTAATATGTAATTATAAGCCATGATGATATTTTTGCTTATTTGAGTTCATATTATTACATTACTATTCTTTTAGTAACATTGTATTAAATTCCTATTCATCTATGTTTAGCTCTTGATGGATTTAACCGTGAGCGTATTTACATTAAATAAATTGTGCTTCGTTAATTAATTAAAACAGAAGTTCTCACAACACTGTATTAAAATGGATGTAGAACTCTGTGAGAGACTGAATTTGGAACTTGATCTTTATCGGCGTTTTGTTTCTTCACTTTCATGAATGGAACTTTCAGGCTAAGGCCTAAGGCTTGGATTTCACACAAATTTTAACCAAAAGAGACATATTTGTAATTGCCGAAATTATTTCGTGGTACTTTTAAGTTTTAATTAAGTTAAATATAGGAAAATTATTTACCACAGTGCAAAGGGAATCAATTTATATTAAAATTAGATTAAGATAAAATTTAGATTTTTAAAACTTTTATGCTATTTGAGTGTTTCGCACTCTTGCACCTGTTTCTAGGTGTATAATCACTTTTAAAAATATATGATGTGGCCAGCACATTACCTTCCGTCAGTTCCATATATTTTGTACAAATGCCATACAGAAAGTTTCTTGCACAAGATTCCATATTTCAAGTACATTACGGTATGACTAGCGAATGAAAGTTGACGTTTAGAATATTTTATAGATGTGGTTTCTTTTGAAAACATTTTCCTATATTTGATTTGAAAGGAAACTGACCCTTGTGTATTCCGTTACAGAAGATTAGAATTGTATTCACTAATACCGCAAATTCTAGTTCGTTCGTCTCAGGTGTAAGCAACCCTCAAGTCGGAATTACTGTTAGAGGAAATTAAAAATAATCCTATTTCATAGAATTGCAAAACTAAATAGTTTAAAGATCAAAATATTTTGTTATAATCAACATAAACGAAAAATGTTTAAAATATTTTAAACGCGCCTCTGTTTTCATATTCAGTTACCCTAGTCGGCCATCTATTTTCAGCCAGAGTAATGTATTTCTGTGCTTTCCTAGTCCAGTATTTAAATGGGTTCATGCAAAAATTTTATACCTCAATATTTCGTACAATTCTATTCTTCTCTAGGGTTTCAAAAGAAACAACATCTATAAAATAATTTAAATGTCTACTTTTATTCGCTAGTCATACCATACTTTTTGTCAGCTCTATGTATTTTGTTCAAATTCCACACAAAAAGTTTCATGTGCCTAAGAGATTCCATATTTCCGTAAAATTATAACAGAAACATGTCAATTGCACTTGACACTAACATCTGTCAATTAGCATTAGCGGTTTCCAAGGTTAAAGCATAGCTAGCTGCTTTATGAAATTTAATTTCTTTATAATTTTTTAACTCTATATCCATATCCATTGAATATAAAATATAAAATGTAATTAAATCGTATAGAGAATAAAATATTCTTTAATATTTATAATTTCATTAAATTTGGAAAAATGATATTTAACAGTGTTTTATCAACAAAAACAGATAAAATCTTAAAATGAGGGTACATCCGGTTGACCAGTTATAACCAAAATTTAATCATATCTTCACATGGATGTAAAGAGAAGGAATACGAAAGGATTATGATTTTTTGAATTGTAGTATTTGAGTTATCGGATCCCAAAAAATCGTCATACACACACACACACACACACACACACACACACACACACACACACACACACACACACACACACACACACATACACACACACATATATATATACATGCACACATACATACATACATACATACATACATACATACATACATACATACATACATACATACATACATACATACATACATACATTCATACATACATACAGACATCATCGTAAAAATTAGTGATGCACGACGAGGCGAGAGTACTCTCGCATCTCGACTCGTCTCGTTACATTATGCGAGACGAGAACGAGAGCGAGATTGCAGTTTAAAATTCGAGGCGAGATCGATATAACAACAGCAAGAAGCGAGAAATCTCGCGAGATTCTCGCAATAAAAAGTGTTTGTAACTTTATAGCTTTGATTCATAAATTCAATGAAAAATCCACCGTACGCGGAGTGGAGTTAACGTTAATTCATGCATAGAACACGCAAATGTGAAAATTATATGAATTCACTATATATTTTGAGTCTATTCGATTAGTATCGTTCCTAGAGCAAGGAAATGTAAACATAAAGACAAAATCGTTATTGCATCCAATAGAACTAGTTTTCTCTAATATTTCATCCCCTAATTCACCCCAGTTAAAACCACGGTTAATAAAACTATTGTCGCCCCTGAAAAGTAAAGGATGTTATATTAAGCGTCGATGGGCGCCAACAGGGAGAGAAGCTGAGTGATTGGTTGGCGGCGGGTTACCAGTGTAGCGGCTTTTTATGACTTAATCTTACTTAAATAGTGGCATATATTCAATGAAAAAGTGTAGATACTTTTAGTTACAAAAAAAATAATATTTTAATGTTTAATTCGTTTTACTGATGACAGACAGAATGTGTTAACAGATGTTCGTATTGAAATAGTTTAGAGATCACAATTTGATGGTAAATTGGATACTTTAGAGGTAAATTAAATTATTTACTAACTTATCACATTTTATGGTGACCGTAAATGAATAAACATTATGTTCGTATTGAAATAATTTGGTGACCAGAATTTAGTGTTTCGTCTCTTTATTATAGTTATACGATTGCAAATAAATGGAAGACGGTGCTATTGGTGCGAAATTGTCTCTTGTAGTTGAACGGTTACGTAAATATGTAGTGCATGTGCATGCGCTTATTTTTATAGCGAGACTCTCGTGAGACTCTCGTGCGAGAACGAGATGAGACCCAAAAAAATGTGCGAGAACGAGAGCGAGATCGAGATTACAGATCCGAAAACGAGACGAGATCGACATTTTATATTTCTCGTCTCGTCTGGCCTCGCGTGCATCTCTAGTAAAAATAGTAAAATATTATTCCAGGGACTCTAAAACGTGATTATTCATCAAAAACTTACCACCGAATTTTTTACCCGTATTCCGAGTGCACTTTTATAATAAAAGCGCTTTTATGGAGCGCGCTTTTACATTATATTCTTATGAGGAGTTTGCTTCATAAAAGCGCTTTTATTATAAAAGTGCACTCGGAATACGGGCCAATACCTTCCTTACCTAAAGGTGAGAGACGGTAAAAATTAATGACATGGACATTATCACACTTAAGCAAGATTTTACAAAATACTACAGGTCATGTATAAAAAGTACATATTCATTTAGCAATCTACACCTCTTTGTCATTTCGCAAAAACGTTCTCTACTTCTGAAACTTCGCAAACAATTCACATTGTGTTAAATTCTTCGTGTAAGTTAAGGCATTCAGGTAAGAAACACTAGCTGGTGTGTGCACTAACAGCAGCCCGCACTATTTGTGGTTTGTGAAGCTGTAGCAAGTTTGAAAGCTAGCGATCATCCTGGGGAGTAAATTACAACACAGTGGACATTGAGTGAACCGCAGGATTTCCACCCAGGCCTGTTAACACTGTTACACAGGCCTTCATTTGTCAAGACACTGCCACTGGGACTGGGATGTAGAGGTAGTGCATAACTAACCGGGAACATTTATCAAAACTGGGTTAGCGCAGATAATCATTTTTGGTTGCTGGTTGGTTAAAGATGATGGAACATCAAAATAAAACAATATTTGGTTATAATTTTATTTAAATTTTATTACAAAATAGTATATTAAAGAACGTGTTTTATAAGACATGTTTTTTTCGCACGCGTCAAAATTTAGAAAACGAGCGTTAGCGAGTTTTCTAATTGACAAGTGCGAAAGAAAGTCTTATAAAATGAGTTCTTTATACTATTTTTTATATTTTGCGCCTTCTACAAACTAAAATATTTTTAAAAAACTGTTCATATTAAACCGAGTTGATTTAGGGAAATTTGTAAGTGAAATGTTGTAGTTGGTAACATTGAATTGACCTCATTCAATTATTATTTGAAAGTTCATGTCATTTCAATATTTACGAACAAATTTAAGTGAATTTAGTGTAATCATGGAAGATGAAATCAGTTGCACTCCGCCTGAGCTACGTAATATAGCTCAGACTACAGTAAATAATCTACTTCCTAAAAAATCGCGCGAGATTTATGAAAAAGAATTTGCAAATTTTGACACATTGTGCAAAGAAAATAATGTCAAAGGCGTAACAGAGAATGTTTTGATTGCTTATTTTGAAATGCAAAGTAAGACGAAAATATGTATTATTATTATTATTATTATTATTATTATTATTATTATATTCATTAAATAAAGTGATTAATTAAGTAAAAGAAATTTTGAGGTTATATTGAAATTTCTTATCTTCCGGCTTTGACGTTTGATAATTTAACCCTTTCAGCCTCAGTGTACATGAAATTTTTATTTTTTCTTATATTTGAATTAAAACTTGCTTTAAAATTAATTAAAAATAATTTTCTATCGTTCAAAGGTTCAATCTACAAATTTTTAGTACTACTAGGTCCATCTATGTGGACTAATTCGAACATTATATTAACATTTACTTACTCAATTTGTGATTATATTTGTACATTTTCATGTAAATAATCTTCCCTAAATAAAAAATAATAATAATATCGACATTATATTATTAAAATGAATTGTCAATTAACTAAAAATAAATTAGGTAAAAATGGGTTAAAGAAACGTCATCTAGTACCAACCGTCTAAAACAAAAAATTGCGTATCGAAATGAAGGTCATTATGATACGCAATTGCGTATCGTAATGACTTCATTATGAACGCAAAATATAAAAACAATGTTTCGTCAAAAATAAATCTTTATCTGTTTACCTATTCCTCTAGTCGTTACCGAGAAAATTCAGTGGCGGATTTACGCACAGGCACAGTAGACACGTGTCTACGGCGGCAAATTTTTTTAGAAATATTCGCCGATCAAAAAGCGCGAAGGAAACATTTTCCGATGGAAAATTCATATAAAGTAAGGTTTTTTAAATACTTTTTATTATTCTAGTGAATTTGTAATCATCGTCTTTTTTAGGGACTTAGGTGATGAAATATGTACTCTATTTTCAACAAATATCCAAATAATAGGGGATTCCGATTAAGCTAGGGTACCTTTATAAACAGGGTATGGCCATGGGCCAAGATCGCCGCCATTGTCGGTAATTGATTTTCCTATTTATTTGTAATAAATGTGATATTATATTATAAAATAATATTAAATAATCACACTGTGAATTTAAAAAGGTAAAAAAAATGAATTTATTTAAGATATATACAATTATTATTAAGACATACATTTATAGGTTATGTAGAATATATGATATGTGTTGTTATTATCACATCTAATTTAATATCACTAGTTCTTAATTACATAATAATTATATATTCTAAACTTACCTATTAAAAATTTAAATGATTGTGCTTAATATTGGTAATTTTTAGTTGTTTTCAGTGATAGTAATAGTGGTGGGTATCTTAACAAACTACACAAGTAAATAAGATAAAATATATTACTTACACTTTAAATACATATTAAAATGATAATTAAATGTGTTTTTCATTAAAATAAAACAAATAGCCACGAAAATACATAATACTTTGCGCAAGAACAACACATATAACAGATGTCCCGGTAATGGCGGACGAAACGTGAGCCACGCCATGGCCATACCCTGGTTATAAAGGTACCCTAGATTAAGCGAATTTTAAGCGCCCCGTCGCGGTATTTTTATGAACTATGTGGACATACATGTAGCTGTGATCGTGCTGTCAAGTTGATAGCCTTGTGAAATTTGTGTTTTATATTAAAAATATGTGTATTAGGTACGCTTATGGCCTCTACAAGAATAAATATAAAAAATATATGAGAGGAGTTAATTATATGCCATTTTCCAAGCCGATCTCATCTCTCATGGTTTATGCATAACTACATCAAACTAAATGGTTTCGTGGAAGTAGTGGTATATGTGTCCGTAGTTAAATAGGTTTGATATGTTATGAGATGGAAAATAGCCCCACCACAGCCCCACTTTATATTTACATCAACTACCACACACGTATTACATGAAATTGCCGTAGATACCCATTTACCACCATCAATATATTATCACTGCGTCCCGCATTCATATAATTTTGATTTCTGAAAACGTTGAAACATTTTGAGTTAGCATAAATCAATAAATACCCAGTAACTAACCGAAACAAAAATCTTAAAATAAGATCGCTCTTTTTCCGCCTTTTTTCAGACCACGACACTAACCATCTTTTTAGGTCATTCACAAAATGATTTTCAATATTTTTCCTTTTTAATTTCGCCCCTGGCACTAACTCTGCACTAAAAAAATTCAGTTTTAATCACTAACTGAACACATGTCAACAGAAAATGTCTATTTGTCCACATAGTTCAAGATTTCACCGCAAATGGCGCACTTTGTGACGTCACGATCGGAATCCACTATTGAAGTCATGTTTCATACTTTTTAGGGCCGGCTTGAGGCAGGTGCGAATGGTGCAACGCAAACGCACCAAGCCCCAGCCTTCAAAGGAAAAGGGCCCCGCGATTTGTAAACAATTCATATTTATTTACTACTAGTTAGTTCAATATTTTTGTATTCTTTAAAATTTTAATCTTACAGCTCTTCATCTTAAAAAGAAAAATTTGATTACAACAATAAAATTATTGATTACAATAATGAAAATGACTAATTACATAAATAATTATATATTTTAGTTTTCAGTTTTTCACACCCTTCTTAATTTGCCGTCCATAGTAAATGTCTAAGCAGCGTAATGCCTTGGCGGTCATTCAATCTCAAAAACTTATGTACCTAACATAAAATGAAAATGGCAAGAAGGATTGTGCTAGTTACAACAATTTTTACCTCTCGCTAAGAGAGGATTGTATTCATGCTAAAAATCGCATATCCATATTTTAGTGAATAAGCACGTTTTAAGGTCCCTAGAATCCGATTATAACATTTTTACGATGATGTCCGTATGTGTGTGTGTGTGTGTGTGTGTGTGTGTATGTGGATGTGTGTGTGGATGTTGGATTCACCATAACTCAAATACTATAAGACTTAAGACATTTTTAACTACAGATTCCTCAATCTAACAATTGGACAACCGGAAGTAGTAGTTACAAGAAAAAAATTATCTAATTATTATTTATCGAAAATTTATGTAAATACTTATATTAAAGAACGTTAAATTCTTTATTCGATAAGTATAAATTCATTATTACCTATATCTTCTATAGATTTAGAAATAAAGAAATGCATATAAAATAATTTGATGTAAAAATTCTTAGATCAAACTACTTCAAGGCAAGAAATTCAAATGTTTGTAATTCAAACATAAATGTCACTGTCAAAAATATTTGTATGCCACTGTCAAAAATATTTGTACATCATTATGAAGATTATGAAAATAAATAAAAAATCAACAACGCAAAAGAATATACCTAAAAAAGAATATAAAAGGTACTTGCGAAAAAATGACGAATAAAAGAAAAAGAAAAGGAATGTAGAAAAAAAAATTCAGGATATCGAATATAAAGAAAATGTATGTATTGTACATAATTTATAATAAAATAATTATTTTGTAGTGAGACATGAATATATTATGTATTTGTATTTAAAAATATTTTTCGTTTTATGCGTACAACCAGGTAAAATATCTGGCGAGAGGTTATGTGCTGGCCACGTCAGATTTTTTTATATGAGATTAAAAAAGCTATCAATCTGATGGTGCAGGTCTTAGATGTTCGGAGAAACTACCTATACAGAAAAATAATTTGAATATGAATTAGAAATATTTTTAATGAAGTTTTTTTTAAAAGAAAAGCCGGTTTATAATTGATTGACCCTCGTGTGTTTCTGTTATATTCAAGGGCCCCACGGTAAAAATCTTGCACATTGCCCAGCAAAAGATCAAGCCGGCTCTGTCGCTAATTGTAACGTATTCAAACTCCTTTTAATTTAATCAAAAGTAAATCAAAAGTGAAAAGTGGAAATATTAAAAAAAAATACCATTTCTATTATAATTTTTGGTTAATATTTAAAAATTAATTTTATTACGTCCGTTAAAAAAGTGCACTTTCTTATTAAAATGGGTAAATTTTTTTAAAGCAAACGGGTGAAAAAATCAAATGCTGTAGCAATTATTTTTTTGCAAACGAAAAAAAAAAATTGCATCCAATGCAACTAGTGTGTAGTATCAACAAATATTTTTTGTTAATAATACCCATATTTGTTCCCATTACTAAAAAGTTATGTATTGGACAAAATACTGTATTTGTCGCCGTGACAAAATTAATTTAGTTGGCTAGCTTTTGGTACTTACTAAAAGTAAACTTTGTACGAAGAACAAAGATTTTGTGTAGATGATGATGCTGACAAACATATTTTGTAATGATGACAAAAATATTTTGTGGGAAGCGTCGTACAACTCGTCGTACAACTTGAAACGTTGCACTGACTTCAAGCGTCACACACACACGGTGTATATGGTCGATGCGTCATACTTCAGCCGTTCTTGTTTAGACGTGCATGTTACTTACATATATATTATAAATATATTATAGTTAATAATAATGGATGATTACGTGAAATCACTTTTAAAAGAGTGGAACTTAGAATGTTTAGAGGATAAATTTGCAGGTAACTGCTTGTATAGTTAAAGCATGATTTTTGTTCAAAAAAATATTTGATATTTTAGTATTCTATACGGTTTCCGTAGATAATAACAAGTGATATGATTATTATCGATGATATTCGCGTTTTCACGAATCCGAAAGATGATTTAAATATACTGCCTCGGGTCCACGAGCAATATCTTCGATTATTAATCATATCACGAGCTTGTATTTAATGAGTGAAAGAATATAATGAATTTAACATGACGCGAACTGAAAAAGTCCTTAGTAGCAGACCAAAACAAGGTGATAATTGCTTTGGTTTTTATCATAGTTGTGATAGACATTTAACCTAGTAACTAGGAAAATTGTCAATGTTGATTGGCGGGAAATATGATGAATTATATTCTCACATAAACTTTCAGTAGCTTAGCCATTTGTGCTTAGACATCTTGAGTGGGAGTAAGGTCGAGTTTGAACTTCTGCGCATATCTTCTTCTCGTCATCACTCGTGAATAGTGCTGTACATGTTTATACTGTGATTTTTCTTCTTTGAATGTTCAAATAATATATTTTTGTATTTTGTACCTATAATAAATAATAAAATATCTGACTTAGCCTGTAGTTTATAATTTCCAAAACCTGCATACCAGACAAATAATTTTTGCTTAGGGCAACTAATATTATTTGTTATTAGAACTAAACCTATGAATGAATTCTCTACAAATATGATTTGTTATTGTAACTAAACCTAGGGTTTCATTCTCTACAAATATGTTTTGTCATTGTAACTTAACGTGTAGTTGCCATCGCTATAAATATGGTTTGTTATTGCAACTAAACCTAGGGTTTCATTCTCTACAAATATGATTTGTCATTGTAACTTAAAGTGTATTTGCCATCGCTACAAATATGGTTAGTTATTGCAACTAACATTTTCTCAATAAACGTTACTAAAATATTTTAGTAAATATGACAAATAGATTCCAGCAAATTTGAATTGGCAAACACAGCAATAATCTTGGCTGACCCTATATTGACAAAAAAATTTAGTCTGTAATACTAAAATTTTAGTAACCACAGCAACTTTTTTTTATCGTGTACGGGCGGGCGGCAAAATTCTAAATCCGCCCCTGAGGAAATTATTTGCCACTTTACCATTCACTAACCAATATAACAGACTAAATTTGCAGGATATTTTTTTACTTATATATTATGAATTCTAGACGGTTTTTTTCAATTTGAAACATCAACATGGATTGTTGCAGAAACATCTACTTCGTAAAAGATAAGAGAAAATGGCGCCACACCATTATTTTTCCGCTAACAATACAGCCTTCAAAAAACTGAAAAAATATTCCATCCACACGTTGGTTGATTTCTTATTCTTGGCAGTTCTGGGTCGCGGCTGTATACAGAGATGTGAAAATGACAAATAATATTTACACTGACAAAAAGTGTGTCACAAGCCCAACGTGACTCTCGATCCAGTGGGCCGTGCATCAGAACATCACGCGTTGCTAGGAGACATGCTGTTTATTTTTCTACTCCACTCTTCACACCCTCAGCAAGAGTGAGTTAACATTCTCATGATTTCGAAAGAATGAAAGTTCGAAAAGAAGAGAATAAATAATAATTTGCTTGGTGTGGCAAAATTCATTATTTTATTTATGCTGTACTTCTAAGGGCCGGTTCAGTGGACAGATTGTGCTGCTGCACAAAGACCCTTGGCCATAAGGGGCGCCATTTCAAGGTGGTGTATAAAAAATAATCGTATTTTTTGCAAAGTATTATTATCTTACAAAACCAATATTATTCTATCATTGTTATATTGAAATAATAATTGTGCAGGTGTTGATTACAACAAAGAATATTTTGATTATAGCTCAAGAACACTGATTACAAGAATAAATCCAACAATGAATTTAGTAGAAAAAATCTGATGTGGCCAGCTCATTATCTTCCGTCAGTTCTATGTATTTTATACAAATTCCAAACAGACAGTTTCTTACGAAAGATTCTATATTTCCAGTACATTACCTTCCCTCAGTTATATGTATATTGTAAAAATTTCATACAGAATGTTTCTTAGAATTGATATATTTGTAGTACAATTATAGGGCGCGAGCAGACACGTGACTCGAGCAACTTTGACTTGCTTGGGATCAGCTGATTTGTGTGCGCATGTCATTTTGACAAGAACATTGTCAATTTGACAAGACCAATGTTTTGACTTATTTTGATTTAGAATTGCTAAAATGTTAATATTTTACAATTTTTAGGCAGTAAAACGCATGTAATTAAAAATAGTAACATTTTAGCAATTAAAAATCAAAATAAGTCAAAACATTGGTCTTGTCAACATGACATTGTTCTTGCCAAAATGACATGCGCACACAAATCAGCTGATTCTAAGCACGTCAAGGTCCCTCGAGTCACGTGTCTGCTCGCGCCCTATAGGCGGTGTGCACAAAAGTAGTCAGCGCCGACAGCGGACAAAAATGAAAAAAATGTTTACTCATATAGCAAGGTTATGTTTTATGTCAGAATAATTTTGCAATTTCTATTTTATAAATTATTTACAATGAATGCGAATGATAGGACGTCAAATATTATGTGATGCAGTGGGGGATGTAATAATTCTTACAAAATTTCCGATTGAAATATCAAATTTTATAAATTTCCTAGAAGATTATATGAGAAACAAATGTACAAGAAAATAACTTTTTATCAGATATCTTCTACTAATATGAAAAATTCTTTTAGGTATACATATTTTTTCATTGTAAAAGATACTTATCGTATGAATAAAATTCCAACAATGGTCGTCTGATTGCGATAATGAATTATATAAAAATGTATTTCTTAAGTTAATCTTTAAACAAGATATAATATAAGAAGCAGAAAATTGTCTTAAAATTGTATAATACTTGCAGTTATATGAAATAGAAGTCTATATTTGACATAATTCGTCTATACATATATTATAGATTTTGTACATCTAATGTTAATGTTAAAGATAGAAATTCACATGGTTCGTATTTTTCGTGTATTTTCTATTCCGAGCTTGTGCAACTGATTCCATTTAAAGCCTGGTATATTTTCAATGAAAAATCTTCTTCATTTATTGCGAATATAAAAGAAAGATGCTAACATCATACACTGATAACGTGATATGTAGAAATTTTCTTCTTTCCAATCATTCAAGTTTTCCAACTTTTTAATCTCAATTTCTATGTATTGGGCATCTTGTAACATTTAACTAATATTGTAAATTATAATATAAATTTAAATATGATAAAATAGTTTACAGAAATCACACATATTATAAGAAAAATTATATTTTCTGCCACAGTACCTTCGCTGGTATTTTGACTTTTTTGATTGTCACATCACATAGCATTTTAAATATTTTCTTTAATCATTTCAATATACTATGATGTATAATATTCATACACAATAGCAACAACTCAAAATAAAATTGTAAATTGTATCACTTTCTCGAAATGTCAAAATTGATTCGGTAACCAAAAATGCCAATGTAGCCGTTAGAGGTGCTGACGCTCAAAATGTGCACATCGCGTATAACACAAATATGTCAATCGCACTTGACATTGACATCTGTCTATCAGAATTTTTTAAATTATATTAGCTGTTTCCAATGTTATTGCATAACTGGCTGCATTATGAAATATAATTTCTTTATTATTTTTTAACTCAATATCCATTGAATATATAAAAAAAATATTCTTTAATATTTATAACATTAAATGTGAAAAAATGATATTTAACAGAGTTTTTTCAAAAAAACTCTTAAAATCTTCAATGAAGGTACTTCCGGTCGACCAATTATAACCAAAATCTAATCAGCTCTTCATATGAATGTAACGAAGAGGAATACGAAAGAATTATAATTTTTAAAATAGTATTGTTGGAGTTATCGTCGGAGAAAAACGCACACACACACACACACACACACACACACACACACACACACACACACACTCACACACACAATCACAAACACACACACACACACACACACACATACACATACACATACACATACACATACACATACACATACACATACACATACACATACACATACACATACACATACACATACACATACACATACACATACACATACACATACACATACACATACACATACACATACACATACACATACACATACACATACACATACACATACACATACACATACACATACACATACACATACACATACACATACACATACACATACACATACACATACACATACACATACACATACACATACACATACACATACACATACACATACACATACACATACACATACACATACACATACACATACACATACACATACACATACACATACACATACACATACACATACACATACACATACACATACACATACACATACACATACACATACACATACACATACACATACACATACACATACACATACACATACACATACACATACACATACACATACACATACACATACACATACACATACACATACACATACACATACACATACACATACACATACACATACACATACACATACACATACACATACACATACACATACACATACACATACACATACACATACACATACACATACACATACACATACACATACACATACACATACACATACACATACACATACACATACACATACACATACACATACACATACACATACACATACACATACACATACACATACACATACACATACACATACACATACACATACACATACACATACACATACTCATACACATACACATACACATACACATAGTAAAATCGTCACCATCAATTTTTTTTGACCAAAAACAATACCTTCCTTACTTAAAGGTATGACGGAAGGTAAAAATAAATTGAACGAAAATGTAAATCTGTTTAAATGAACAATTATATTTTATCCCCTCTCTAGTCTCTGTAATAAATGTAAAGGGAATAAATGAATTATAATTGAAGGCAAAAATGTATGAACGTATGTAAATCTGTAAAAATAAACCGAAACGTACAAAACACGATTAAATATCTTGGTATTAATATTCCGGCATTGTCTCTATGTAAAACCAAAATGTACAATAGATAAAATTCCGCTATTTATTTTCCCTTTTGTGGAAGATTACCGCTCGGTTTCAGATTGTGTATGAGTATTTCATTTATATTTCCACTGTATCTAGGGACAGAATAAATTATAATTTCGTGTGTTTTTATATCTAAAACAGCATCTCTGTAAAAACTGCACAGTCGTGGCTTTTATTTTCTATTCCATTTCCGTTCAAAAATCTGATAGATTCAATTTGATTCCCTTTGTATGCAAGAAGGGAAAAAATGTAATGTTTGCACAATCGCATAACTCAATTCTGCTCAGATATTTGATACTTTGCTTGCATGACTGTATGGTGAGGTTTTCTTTTTACATGATTTGTAAAATGTACAAAAGAAAGAAAACATACCTGCACGGAACCAAGAATAAGAATGTTCCTAAACTGCGGTTACCACACAAACTTCTGCCAACATTGTGGTAGAATGCATTAAACTCTTAAACTAACTCATCAGTTAATGCAGTAGGTACTTCTTTGTTTATTTAGTTAATTACGTAAAATCGATATGTACCAAAGACGATTACCTTATACTAAAAGGAATTCAACTTACAGCTTCGAAGTTACATGAATATTAACCCTGAGAACAACATTGAGAAATGTTGCAAAATAAAGACACGCAATTCAACTTAGACGAGACGTAAAGAGATGAGTTTTAGCAAAGTCAGCATTATCGCTTAGGAACTCTCTCGCCGAAGTCTAATTCTTTAGTCCGCATTTATGCGGCTCCCAAGCATAGGCGTGCGCACGGTGGGTGCCATGGGTGCCACGGTACCCCCTAATCTATTAAAAATAATGAAAATATTAAGTTTTTGTATTATTATTTTGTTCTTGTTGCTATAATATATTTTTTATTTATTATTTTTTCAAGATATTTTGAAGTAATAATTGGAAATCAGTTAATTGCAATTTTCTGCTCGTCTAATTATTTTCAGCAAAAACACGCTAAATAAAAGTTTTAGTGCATAAAATTCTGTATTCAAATCAATAAACAGAATTACCTTTACATGCTTTGCAATGACAAAAATTAAATATGAAAATGTCGAAAATTACGTTGAAAATATCGACTGCCATGGAATTGAACAAAAGTTAACTTATTTGACGTTTCTGACAATTTGAATATGTCTCTAGTTTTATTGTCTGAAACTACTTATTAGAAAATGAATATTTATAGTAAAGAAGAGCGTGATTTCACAATAGCTAAATTCGTGACAAAATTTGAAGACTACAAAATAGCAGGAAAACGTGCGTTACTGGAAGAGTGTAAGAAATCAAGGTAGACCCTGGTAGACCTCTTCTGTAGTACTAGATGTATTGGAAATGAGTTGGGAGTACATCTCAGCATCATACATAATTTTGTTACTCAATGTTGAATTTTTAATAAATTCATATTATTTAAACAAAACTGTATTTTTTAACTTTATTTATGTCTAATATAATATTTCTATTAGTGTCATAATTAACGAGATTTGTTTAAATCAATTTGTCAGAAACGTCAAATAAGTTGATTTACGTTGTGACAGATAAAACGTCAAGCATTTATTTATTTTTGTTCAATTCCATGGCTGTCGATATTTTCAACGTAATTTTCGACATTTTCATATTTAATTTCTTTCGCTACAAATCATGTATTTGATGCGTTTTTGCTTAAAATAATTAGGCGAGCAGGAAATTGCAAAAAACTGATTTCCCATATTAATCTCCTATGTACACCTTTACTACAGACACACAGTATATATATATATATATATATATATATATATATATATATATATATATATATATATATATATATATATATATATGTATATATATATATATTGGCACCCACAAAAAAAAGTTCTGCGCACGCCTATGCTCCCAAGCAAGGTTGTACTTCCTTGTGTAAAGAACAAGTATAGATAAACACTAAACATCATTGTTCGTTGTCATAATCGCCAAACAGTGTTTCAATGTTTAACCAAATTGTAATTGTATTTCAATATGTTTAGTTATTTTAATATATTTATACTTAAATTACATGGTGTTGGTATTAATTGAAATGAACCTTAAATAACAGTGAAAACTAGTGGAGTCCAATGTAGTGACTAAGAGGGTTCCAGACAACAATCATAGCAGTTAGTGATGTCAACTGGCACGATCAGTAAGTAGCTTTATTCCAATGTAAAATCGCTCCCAAATGGCCACCTTTCCTGCATATACGTGATTATGGGTGTGTAAACATCTGCCTGTTTACATACCCCCGGAAAAGAGATTCCGGATTCGAATCATTTGGAACTTTCGATTAAAGGTTAGATATCGATTGACATATACATAGACAAAGGGCTATTTGTATCGTCATACATGTTAGATTCGGAAGTTCATAAGTTACAGTTGGCAGAAACTGTACAACTATTGGCTGTCAGTAGAAATTGTGCAATTTGTCGCAAATTGTATACAAATAAACGCTTAGTAGCCCGCCGAGAGGTATTGACAGTCGGTAGAAAACGGTGATAATAAACATATGTTTAGCCTAACGGGAATCACCATAAACGTACACGAAAAGTAAGATTCGAATTTCGCCATGTTACATTGACTACAGTCGGTAGGTTTATTATTGGGAGGATTGTTATTACCGGGATTATTAGTACCGGCAGTTATACGGCCTAATTCACTAAGATAGTTGTTAACATTGTCGTTAGGTAACAACTGAGAGTTAACAACGATTTTTATCAACTCTTGTAACTTGTAACAACTGTCATTCAATTGGTATTCAGTAAATACATAATTAACGACATTTTTAAAAACGGTCATTCTGAACAATCGTTGTTACATATAGCACTGAAGTTATTAACAAGTGAGTTAAAAGGCATGTCGATTATCAATATTTGTACATATTTCTACTCTATTCACAACGTAAAGTAACAGATTTTGATTCGTTTGACGTTTGAGTTTTTAATAATGAGTGATAAGAAAATTTGGGGTGAAAGATGTTCCGCGCAACAATATTCTCTAATGGTAGATTTCATGATAATTTTCGACTAATTAAATAACAAAATAACAAAGCTAATTTTGCATTTTAATTCTGACAACTGCTAGTTGGAAATTTTGTAAAAGGTTGATTAACTTGAAAAATTGAAATTTTGCCCTGTAATCTCTTTATAAGACCCACAGCTAGGCGTAGAAATTAAGTGTTGGTTAATCTGATTCTCCAGTTTAGTAAGCATTTTTATTCAATTCGATGCGATTGATTTCAAAATTTCAAGAATCTTATGATCAGGAATGACGCATGATCATCGTCTAGAAGTTTTAGCAGTAAAAATAATAGAAATTTGACATTGTTGAAATGGCTATTTAAATTTAAATGTGTAAGATAAATGAAAATAAATTTAAAAAAAATAAATTTAGATCTTTTCTGGATAGAATCCGAAAATTTATTCAATATTAATAATTAAAATATTTAAGTTTGGAATAAATGTAAACCCTTCATCTTGTAACATGAGACCTTCGGGCATATACTGACACAGTAGGTATGCTTGAAGCATGAGACCATCCAATTCACGAATTAAACGACACTTGCTCAGTTTGAATATCTCTGTAAATATTTTTTTAATGAATTACTATCTGGTTTAAAAAAGGTATAAAATTATTGGGCATGTAGGTATATGTATATTAGTTTATAAATAGTTTACTTTTGCTGTCGTCCCTCTGTTTCCAGTAAAAGCTTATTTCGTAACACAA
Source organism: Harpalus rubripes (assembly GCA_963082715.1). NCBI lineage: Eukaryota > Metazoa > Arthropoda > Insecta > Coleoptera > Carabidae > Harpalus > Harpalus rubripes. The sequence goes on along the minus strand of OY720456.1, from coordinate 48,829,067 downwards.
AATTTTCAAGAAAAACCATTTACCAACGATTGTTCAATACTAACAACGAGAGAAATGCAGTTGCTAGATTAACAACTCGACGTAACGACTAGTTGTTAAATTTTAGCAACTGGATGTAATAGTGAATAGGGATTTTGAACTTAGCAACTGACATTGAAATTAAAAACAGAAATGGTTGATAAAATTGACAATTTTGCTTAGGGAATTAAGCCGATAGAGTCGAAATTCTACGTGTTACAACCCGGCAGTACAAGCACTCGGTCTCTGGAAGTATTTTTCGCTAGGATCTATAGTTTCAGAGATTTTTGCAAAAATCCTGAAAAGAATACCTTTAAACGGATCCCCACCCCCCGCTCCTCCCTTACCATTACTATGTTGCACAGTAGACGTCAAGGAATAATTGTGCCAAGTTTCAAAACTCTGGTATTTTTCCCTCGATCAGCTTCCATGGATCTAATTTGCTTGGGCTATATCGTCAATCACAATTTCTTAGAATATTATTTAACATTTTTAATATTGCTAACGTAAATAAATAATTCATAACTTGATTACGCATATTTTAATAAATAAATCAACCTATTTATATTTTGGCCGCGTGTCTTAAGTGTCTGGTCGCGAATCTGGGGAACCGGGTTTGATCCCGACCAACGTCAAATATTTCGAATTTTAAATGGCATAAAATTGACCCCTGTGATGCACTCTCCACGCCAGAAATGAATGCCCGTGAGGTAACGCCTGGTAAACACCCACACGGTACAAATATGTCATCATCATTACCGGTATCTGCGTACAAATCTGATTGGCATACCCAGCAATGGGTAATATGCCATGATGATATATTTATTTATTTATATTTTTGCATCAGTAACAACTCATGCAAAGCCCTGGCCACGAAACTGATGTCGGCATCAGCAAATGTCCGATTGGGTTTTTTTTTACATTATTTGATATTATGTTTAATGCTTGCTACACCTTGGAAACAATGTAAATTTACAAAAAAATAGTAATTAACAAATACCAGTGTCAAGTACAATTTACATGTGAAATAATTTTACTGGAAATAGATAATCTTTTGCAAGAAACTATCTGCTTGGAATTTGTATAAAATAATTACATGAGATTTTTACCTTCCGTCACCTTTAGGTAAGGAACGTATTGTCTTTAGTCAAAAATTCGATGGTAGGTTTTTGATGAATAAGCACGTTTTAGAGTCTCTAGAATAAGATTTTTCAATTTTTACGATGATATCTTTATGTCTGTATGCATATACATATGTATGTATGTATGTGTGTGACGATTTTTTCGGATCCGATAACTCAAATACTCCAATTCAAAAAATTATAATTCTTTCGTATTTCTTTTCTTTACATCCATGTAAAGAGATGATTAGATTTTGGTTATAACTGGTCAACCGGAAGTACCCTCACTTTAAGATTTTAACAGTTTTTCTTGAAAAAACACTGTTAAATATCATTTTTCCATATTTAATGTTATTATAAATATTAAGGAATATTTTATTATCGATTCAATTTGATTACATTTTATACTTCATATTCAATGAGGGTACTTCCGGTTGACTAATTATAACCAAAATCTAATCACCTCTTTACATGGATGGAAAGAAAAGGAATACGAAAGAATAATTTTTTTTGAATTGTAGTATTTGAAAAAATCGTCACACACACACATACACACACACACACACACACACACACACACACACATTCATACATACATACAGACATCATCGTAAAAATAATAAAATCTTATTCCAGGGACTCTAAAACGTGTTTATTCATCAAAAACTCACCACGGAATTTTTTGACCTAAAGGTGACGGAAGGTAAAAAATTATAAAGAAATTAAATTTCATAAAGCAGTTAGCTATGCCATAACCATAGAATCCACTACTATATTAAGAAAATGCTGATTCACACATGTCAGTGTCAAGTGCAATTGACATATTTGTGTTATAATTTTATTGTAAATATACAATCTCTTAGGTACATACATAAAACTTTCTGTATGGAATTTGTACAAAATACATAGAAGTGACAGAAGGTAATGTACTTGAAATATGGAATCTTGTGCAAGAAACTTTCAGTACGGAATTTGTGCAAAATATATGGAACTGATGGAAGGTAATGTACTGGCCACATCAAATTTTTTTATGGATGCATTCTGACGCTAGATGAATAATATAAACTAAAAACCTTTTGCTATAAACGAATATATTAAACCATTTATTACTTCCATGTTACATTTTCGTTGTGACTTTTATTTACATATTCCACTAGCAAAGTTCCACTAAAAAGTACATTAAATAATGATGATGTATCTACTTTAATAATAACTACCGTACATTTCCAAAACTACTCCATACTAAATGCAAACTACTACACTGATATTTATTCAGTGAATTTGTCAAGATGATGTTTGAATATGTTGCTAACAGTTCTCCAGCTGACGTTCAAGTTAACAGCGTAGTTTATGCTAAGCATCTCTCACATTTGCACCACCCACCCCCACACATAGCCTCATAGTCGTATAGCCGCATCGCATACCACTAGATCCAAGCGATGAAACTAATGAAACTACATGTGCCGCTGTATTAATTTGTTTGCCCACTACGCGTCGATTTGTTTGGGATAATTGAAAGATGGATTACATTGTAATTTTGTCGGTTGGAGATAATGAAATTAATTTCAAATGTGGATTTCAAATGGGATTTTGAATATAGTTGTCGTGTTCATCAACCGATCTAACTAATATATTTCTGTGGATTAAAGCAGAAACAACCAATGTCAATTTTTAAGCAAAATGAGATTGGTTGTATAAAAAAAATCAAAGTCTAACCAATGGAATGCACTATGGCCGCGTTCAGCAGCACCTAGCGCATCTAGCGGTCTTGCGGGATGTGATGTCACAATGTAGTGTCGAATTGACAGGTGTCATATGTCATTTTTAACCCATTAGAGCCCACTGGCAACTCTAGTTGCCACCGAGTTGTCACATGTATCTCTGTTGCAAGAAAACCATATTTGCCCAATTATTCTAATTGTATAGTTATTTTTATACATTTGTTCGTGTTATTAACATGTGCATTTTTGTATCACCATAGCAGTGGACCCTCCAATGTAAGTTTTTGAGAATACGTATTGTATTTTTTTAAATATTGCTTTAAAGAGCTACAAAATATTATTTCTTAGTTCCGTAACATTTTTTTGTCTACCATAGAATTTATGCATTGTCATATAGTGGTGGCAACTAAAGTTGCCACTGGGAATATTTGACCAGCATATATTTTTTTATATTTTGTATTTCATCAGTTATATTCGCGGAAGGGGTGGCCGAGGTTTAACTTTTTCCGAGTTACTCGATCTTATCAAAGCGTAGCCACCTGTCCACCAGAGGAAACTCCTGGTGCCGATGCTGATAAAGATTCAGATTTATCAGAAAGTTTTGGGTAATCTTGATCATCTTCTTTCTCAAATTTTGAAATCACAGGCTCTTGTTAGTTACGAAGATGAAAGCCAGAAGGACGACTCACACTTTGAAGGGAAACCAAGTACTTCTTTACAGTTTTAACAAATTGTGATAATGTACAACCGATGAAAAAGTCGTATCGTTACTCCCGTTCATAAAAGAAGAAAATTTCTGTGGATATACCGAGTCCCATTGCTCAGTACATCAGTAACACGAGAGGAGTTGATATCTTAGATCAGTTTATTGCTAATTACCGATCTAGAATTAGATCAAAAAAGTGGTGGTGGGCCTTCTTTTCCTGGGCACTGGACGTTTCTTGTGTTCAGGGCTGGCTATTGTTCCGACGATTTGTACATGCAATTTCCCTTTTAGAATTCAGACGCTAGTGTGCTTTGTACTTACTAAAAACATATAGAACTGCTCCAATTGCTCCGAGCGTAGCTAGCTCATTGCAGTTCTCACCTGTAAAAGGGGGCAACACAGTACCGTCGTTGCAAAGTTTGTGGACGCTGATCCACGTATATTTGTGTGAAATGTGATGTTGCATTACATCTTGAAGTATATTCAATTAAATATTTGTGTTTCTGATTTTATGTTTACAGTAACTTTCAGTAATCATGTTATCCCAGTGGCAACTAAAGTTGCTGGCCCGAAAGGCACTAATAACAGCATGGCCAGTTAAAAAAAATATCAGCGTGTTTTTATAACGGCTTTAACAAATTGAATACCGAGTTTCGCTTAAACATATTAGCAGTCATTATTTAACTGCATCGCAAAATATATGGGTTTTTCAAATCAATGCTAAATAAAAGTAGAATGAATCTAATCGATAAATGTAAGCAATCAGTCACGTTTACTATACCTTAACATTTCATTCAAATTGAAAGGTTGTTTCCTTGTTTCCGCTGAATTATTTTTGGAAAAACATAGCTAGCAGTGGCTATCATTTTTACTCAGCTGTTCTAGCTCATTTTTATCTTCGCTAAATTGCTAGATTAATGCTATCCTTGTCTAGTAATGACATTTATGAAGATTGGCAGAATGAATAAAAGTTTTACGACTATAAAGTCAGAATGGATCCATTAAATACAATTAGAATTATGCTTATTTTGTCCAGTCGTACACGAAGAATAAGAAAACGATCTTGGATTCAACAAAATCAAAAATTGAGCTATGTGTATTCAAAGAGTACACTCTTATCGTATTAGAAAATTTATTATTTATAAATTATGGGCACATTTTGTTGTAAATAGATTTCCAGTGCTCTGTACTAAAAGCCTTTGGAATATCTTGAAAAATTCATGTTTATGTGAAATTAATTTATTACAATTAATAAATCCTGATCAACGTCCTTACTTTATAGACACAGGACTGCCAGTCATAAATGACAGTTGACAGTTCTAGACCACTAAATAAAAATGGCAAACACGGCTAGCTATATTTTCTCAAGTAAAAAGCAAGGATATTAATATATACACTGGATTGCTAACTTGTATGCTGTGCACGTAGTCACCTGTGAGGCAAGCATCTGGAAAGCAGCCATTGGCAGAAAAGGCAAAATTCGCGCCAAATTTTAAAAAAATTGCTTATTAAATAGATGCCTTGTTCATATGTGGTGGAAAATTTGGAAATACAGAAGATGCTGAGTCTGGTATTAATTTTATATATGTTCCAGGCCTTTTGAAATAATCAGTTTCAAGAAAATGATCACTGCAAATTTTTGATGCTCTTGTAGGTTTGAAATGTTTTCTTTTTATGGCATCTATCCACAATCGTAATATACCACTATTATTTAAAGGAAATCTGTAAAATATTTAAAATAATAGTATGAATAAATATGTTTACATATATATGAACAATAATACTTACTTGAAAAATTGTCGGGGGTTATCCTTGCTATGTCTATTTGTGCACCCAAAGGTACTACAAGAAGACGGCACATTGCCTTTTATTATGGAAATATCTCACTTAAAGTATTTATTCACTAAGAACACAACACAAACACCACTTTATTCAAGGAAACTACCATGTAATGCAATAATAGACCAACGAATGTTTGACGTTTTGCCTTTTCTGCAATGGCGCCGTACCCCCACCATTGCCTCACTTGTTAAACGTATATCAGCTATCAAGTGTTTTATTAAAAATCCTTGGTATAAAGCAGCGGAAACAACCTCATATTTTTAAAGAAAGGTTGAGGATTTCTAAACGTAATCGATTACGCCTATTTGTTGACGAGATTCATTTGAATTTTATTTATCATTAATTTAGTATGACAAAACGCTTATATTTTGCAATGCAGCTAAATAATGACTCCTGATATGCTTAAAAATGACATATGACAATTGTAAATTTGACACTACACTGTGACATCACATTCCGCTACACCGCTAGATGCGCTAGGTCCTGCTGAACGGAATATAAAGCATTAATATATTAGAGGCTGAATCAATAAGTAGTGAGCCTAGACATAAAAACAAAAGCTTATCGACAAAAAATTATTTTATTTTTCAACATAATCTCCATGTAACTCAACACATTTAGCCCACCGATATTCAAGTTTTTTTTATTCCTTCGGAAAAGTACGTTTTATCAAACTGTTCAAAATATTTGTCGGTTTCAGTAATTATTTCTTCATCGGAACCAAAAATTTTTTTCCACTGAGCCATTTTTTTAGATTTGAAAACAGGAAAAAGTCGGATGGGGCTAGATCTGGCGAATATGGTGGATGCGGAAGTAGTTCAAAATGCGTTTCATGTATTTTTGCCATTGAAACAGCCGAAGTGTGAACACGCGCATTATCCTGAAGAAACAGAACTTGTTTCTTTTTTAAATGTGGTCTTTTGCTTTTTATTGCATCGTTCAGTTTATCTAAAAGGGAGGCATAGTATTCTCCTGTTATGGTTCTACCTTTTTGCAGATAATCGATAAGAAGAATTCCACTATAGTCCCAAAAGACAGTGGCCATAACCTTTCCGGCCGAGAATACGGTCTTTGCCTTCTTCGGGGCACTTGCACCAGCCTCAGTCCACTGCTTCGATTATTGTTTCATTTCGGGTGTATAGTTGTGTATCCAGATTTCATCAACCGTTATTATTCGGCGCCAAAAGTCTTTCGGATTTTGTTTCAACTTCGCCAAATTGAGTGCTGAAAGTCGTTCCCGTTCACGTTTGTGATCCACAGTCAACAAATGCGGCACCCACTTTGCACATAATTTTTTCATATTCAATTCGTTATGCAATATCGAAATCACTGATCCATATGATATGTGCAAAGATATCTAACACCATATCATGCACTTTTTTAACAATATCTGGAGTGCTTACGTCTTTTGGGCGTCCACTGCGTTCTTCATCAAATACACTGGTCCGGCCACGTTTAAATTCTGCTGTCCATCGTTTTATGGTTGCAATCGATGGAGATTGATCCCCATAAACAGACTCCAGCTCAGCTTTGATTTCATGATTAGTTTTGTTCTTTAAAAATAAGAACTTAATCACTGATCTATATTCCACTTTTTCCATGTTGCAAAATGGGCTGAAACCCGTTCACTTTCTATTTAAATAACAAGCGTCCCTGCAATCGGAATGATGACAAATTTTCGCAGTAATCTTTTGACAGATTGCAAACTTGAAAAACAAAAAATTGTTTTATTAGAACTGCCCTCTTTTGTTAGGCTCACTACTTCTTGATCCGCCCTCGTATATTGAACTTTATTCGCTGGTCCATATATTATAATTACCCTCTTCTGGTTTATTGAAAATCTTTTCAATTTGCGGATTGGATACTGTTCAAAAGTTGCGTCCTCTTGATTCAAAATACCAAAGATGTTGAATGAAAAAATCTTGAAATATGAAATCTGTTGAAGTTTCTAACAACCCGTATTGATCCTTGTTGAAATCCTAAAGTACGTAATTTTCGTTTGGAGAGCAAAACTTTCAATTTCTGCCCAAGGACCGATCGGCCGACTTTTCATGCAGTTGACGGAATGAGTGGACAGGGACGAAAGCACGAGAGAAGAAAGAAATTAGGGGATGAGTTTAATGGAAAACAATTTGTCGCTATCATATTGTTTATTATAAATTTTATATATGTAGTAGTTTTACGGACTATTAAGCTTTATGTTTTATGGTATTTATTGGAAACATAAAGGTTTATTATTGGTTATAGTCATAAATCAATGAACCATTGAAAGGTATACGACAGCGGCAGAAAATATAGGAGACTCCTAACATAAATATAGACGAGAAATTCTATGTTTCTTTATTCTTTTTCTTGCATTGAAATGCAGATATTTTTACGTTCGTAATAAAGAATATATTGTTTACAATGTCGTTTGTATATACACCAAGAGACAATAATTTTATTTTTTTTACTTCCTACCGTAACACATTTTATGGACCCAAGAATACGATTTTACTATTTTGACAATGATAATAGTTTTGGGTTTGTTCTGCAAAAATAATTACGAGGTTTTAATGCTGGGTGCTCTTATTGTTTTACCAACGATGACACTTACACTAACTATTGGTGGATTATTGGAAACTACATTATTGAGGAGGAATATACATTTAAATATTTATTCGAGATGAACACGGACATACTTTGAGATTTACACTATTTATTTACACATATTACCTCCCGCTAACCTTGGTAAGGGAGGTATAGGGATCGTGCTAAATATCACATATCAAGATTTTGGTAAATGACCAGGTTTTAAGGCCCTTAGAATCCAATTTTAACATTTTCACGATGATGTATGTTTGTATGAATCTTCCACTCTAACCCAAATACTATCATTCAGAAAATTTTAAAATCTTGAATTTCGAACTTTTTCTGCATTGGAAAGAGCTCATTAGATTTTGGTGAAAATCGGATAACCGGAAATAGCACTTTACTAGAAGCTCAAAATATTTTTCTTCGAAAAATATCTTTAAATATTTTTTCGAGATTAATGTTATTATAAAAATTAAAGATTATTAAATTTTCTATAGAATTGCATTAATGCTTTTTCTATATATTTTATGGATAAATTTATAAAATTATCTATAATTTTAATCCCAGAGCCTACGCTTTAAACAAACAAAATGCAGTTATTGAAATGTATATACCTGACAGATAAATGTCACTATCACAGAACTAATCATTTCAAAATAATATTAGTACCGTTTTAAAAAGAAAAAAGTAAATAGAACAATAGAAAAGGAATTCAATACAGTTTCCACCATAAGCAAATATGTAGGTATGTATTTAGATTAATAAAAATTAACAATTCACAAAAATATTTAAGCTAATCCTCATTTTTGGATTAGTGAATTCTATTCTATCCCGGTATTTAAAATTCAATCTTCATTTTATTATAGTTCCAGTGGCTCAATGGTTAGACAACGCCTCATGTCATGAGTGCCCTCGGGGCTCTGGGTTCGTATCCCACTAAGGCATGGATGTGTGTGAATGTGAACCCACTCTGTAATTGGGATTTAATCCTGTTGAGGGGTTTATAAAAAAAGGTAGTTACTTGGATTAGATTAGACTATATTTTAAGAAATATACTGTCAAAATTAGAGTAAAATTCGATAAACCAAAAAATAATCTTTTTTGTGACTCGGGCTGTAAATGGCGGGAGGTATTGTGTTGGCCACACCAGATTTTTTACGGTCTCGTGGCCGCGTGCCAAAGTTTCGCGAATCTGGGGAACCGAGTTCGATCCCGACCGAAGCCAAATATTTCGAATTTTAAATGGCACAAAAGTGACCCCTGTGGTACACTCTCTACGCCAGCAATGAGTGGCCGTGAGGTGACGCTTGATAAACACCCGCATGGTACAAATATGTCATCATCATTACCGAAATTTGTGTACGAAACAGATTGGCACACCTAGCAATGGATAATATGCCATGATATATCTATATTTATTTATTTATTTATTTATTTATATTTACATTTTGACTATCTTATTATTAATTATTAAATGACAACAAATAAAATGTGTATCAAATATTATGGATTTCTAATACCTTACACCCGAACACTCGTCAAATATATTTAGGATCCAACGAAGATTTAAAAAAAAATATTAAACTAAACATAATTAAACAAAGAAATTAAACTGTTACATTGTAACTCCGAGCGTCTAACACGCGCTAAAATTTTCTTTTAGACATGAATATCAAACACTGGCTCTACATATCTTTTTGACATGGGAGACAAATACAGAGTGCCTAAAAGATAAATGGTTATCATCTTTATAAGAGGATAAATTACGTGTGCAAGTAACATAACCAAAATCAACCCTACACTTAGGCCGAGACTTAGGCTTGCAATTACTTAAGGTAAACACAGATGATATCTCAAATGTATGTAACTGACAGATAAATGTCGCTGTCAAAGAACTAATCATTTCAAATTAAAAATAATAACGTTTTAAAAAGAAAATAGTAAATAAAACCATAGTTACATGGAATGAATCTTTATACAGTTAGCATAAAAAAATATGTAAACGCACAATTACTAAATTAAAGAGCGGGAGGTATTTTGTGGGCCACATCAGAATTTTTAACTATATGGTAAGGGAGATGGCAAGGTTGTCTTAAACACACTGTTTTTTATGAGCATTTATTTCGACCGGTTTCGATTTCTTACAAAATCATCTTCAAGGAAAACCGGAAGACTACAGAGTGAAGGATACAAAAACATATAAGTAAAAAATAAAAAACAAGCAATACAAATCGTATTAATTATAAAATAAAATACAGAATAATACTCACACTAACAAACTACAGGAAGCAAGCCGGAGACAACGAAAAAATGGTAAATCTAGATCTCATCATGAGAATATCAAAAAATGATAAAAAATTTATTTTAGAAAACAAGTAAAAAGGCAACTGAACCAAGGGACAACGCCCTTTTACTTGTTTTCTAAAATAAAATTTTTATCAATTTTTTTGATATTCTCATGATGAGATCTAGATTTCCCATTTTTTCGTTGTCTCCGGCTTGCTTCCTGTAGTTTGTTAGTGTGAGTATTATTCTGTATTTTATTTTATAATTAATACGATTTGTATTGCTTGTTTTTTATTTTTTACTTATATGTTTTTGTATCCTTCACTCTGTAGTCTTCCGGTTTTCCTTGAAGATGATTTTGTAAGAAATCGAAACCGGTCGAAATAAATGCTCATAAAGAACAGTGTGTTTAAGACAACCTTGCCATCTCCCTTACCATAATTCCGAACACACTTGGGTTGATCACTATTTAATCATTTTTAACTATATTTCCATTGAATATGAAAAATAAAATGCTATCAAATCCTATAGAGAATAAAATATTCTTTAGTATTTATAATAACATATAATGTCTAAAAATGATATTTAACTGCGTTTTTTCAAGGAAATTTTAAAAAACTTAAAATACGAGTACTTCCGGTTGACCAATTATAACCAAAACCTAATGACCTCTTCATATGGATGAAAATTGGAGGAAAACGCAAAAATTATAATTTTTGGAAAGGTGGTATTAGAGTTATGCAGTCCGAAAGAATCGCCACAGACATACACATACATACAGACATCATGCTAAAAATAGTAAAATCGTATTCTATGGACTCTAAAATGTGCTTATTCATTAAAAACTCATCATTGAATTTTTGACCAAAGACAATAGCTTCCTTTCACGGAAAGTAAGAAATGATAATTGTTTATAAACAGGATTTTGACATATAGGGTCGGTACTCAATCTCCTGGTAAAGTGTCAGTTACTTTAACTGCCAGATAAAATGAAAATATCGCATCAATATTAGAGCGTAAATTGTCAAAATGGGCCCGTCCAAGTCTTCGACTTTTTAGAAATTACATGTCGCATATGAATTTTGAATATAAATAAATGAAAACGAAATAAAAATTGCTATATATTTTGTATTTTTATACCTATATACTATTATTCACGAAAGATGACTATTCAAGGTCATATGTTCGAAGAAAGAATACACATCACTTTGTAGCAGTAGCTTAGCAACATTTTGTATTAGAAAGAGAAAGATTATTTGACCTGTCTATTTAATTTATGTGGTGTGACAGATATACGTAAATAGTGGCATTACTTTCTAACACACTATAAATAATAATGACGTATGTCGTAGATTTACAGATACCTAATTATCTACTACACTGCCCTCTGTGCTTATATTTACCCAGTGGCGTTGACGTTTAAATCAAATTATTATTCCTTGGTTTATAAGTTGTCTACGTTTTTGAATTTTGCAAAAGCATAAGTGAAGGACATAAATCTTTCAGAAATGCATTATTTAGAAAGAAACAATTTTCAAATGAATTACTCTTATTTTTTCAGTTAAAATGTATCCATAAATATTTCATGTTGCACGCCTTTGTATACAAAATGCAACGAAGTTATCTGCAAGTAATATTATATCAGACGGCTCACAAATGACCTTGAATAGTCATCTTTCGTGAATAATAGTTTAATAATGTAATTAAAGTTTTTAGCGTAAAATGATCGCCATGTTGTGACGTTAGCGTCATTACAGTCGTCCAGTTACCCTGTGAAAATGTCACTATACAGTGGATCATGCATATTTTGCTCATAAGTTCGCGATTGGCTTTACACTTACTCCAACATACACATATTTAATATATCCGAGTAATTTTTTATTAACATCTAAAGAAAATTTACTTTTAAATAAAATTATATTATAATTTGTTTTAATTATTGTAATCTCGATACTTGTCATTGTTGCAATCATTTAGTAAATAGGTATCTAAATGTTGGATTACTTTTTATTATGAACTATGCTTTGATTATTGTATTCAATACTCTCATTGTTGTATTTAATTATAAATAGAAAATAGTTTAAATACTATTTTATTTATAAATAATAATGGCACTTGGGGAGTATAATAACCTTCAATATTATATTAAAGTCACATTAATTAAAGCGAATGATTAACCTGATTATGAAAAGGAGCAAAAATTATTAATTTTGCTTACCTGATTTATGTATAATGTACTTTGGAAGTTTTTCATAAATTATCATTTAACACTATTCCTATACCTATTCATGTAAGTAAATCAAACAAATATATATTTTGAAATGGTATAATAACTATCTCGTTTATTTATTACCATTAGCTCTAAAGGTTTTTGATCACAGTTTATAATGGATACGTATTTTTATTCTTGCAACATTTATTGTATATTACCATATTAATGGTAACGTATGTCGGTTCTCTCTACTTATAACGGAGTGACGCTAACGTCACAACTTTCGCGCCAAAACTTTAATAATTATTTGAGGCGTTATTAAGCATAATTTCAAGAAAACAAAAAATACGGAATTTCTATTATTAAAATATAAAAAATTCAAAAAAAGTTGGACGGGCCCATTATACGATATTTTTCTTTTATCTGACAGTTGAATTAACTGACACTTTATCCGGAGATTGAAGTACCGGCCATTACAAAGATATACAGAAATACTGAAACTATAATTTGGAAAGTTCATATTATGACTATTTAGTTATTATTGCTCTGCACTCGACTAGTCACAAAAGCTAAAAGAGGTTTTTCTATTTCCAATTTATAATTTTTATGATGGCACCAAAAAAAACAAATTCCTCTCAATATTCATGTAAAAATTAATGAAATGTGTTCTCATATTTTTGGACAATACTTTATAAGGAGAAAATGTCCCGTCGTCATAAAATTTTCAGAACCCTTTTAATATTTAGAAGGTAGTAGAACGTATTGTTCTCTTGTATTATTTTCTTTATTTGTTATTAGAGTTTTGTTCCGAGTTTCCGTTCCGTTGTATATCCAGCGTTTAGGAAACATTTCCGATAAACAATTTTATTGTTGGGTACAATGGTTAGAGTTTATCTGGTGCGGTAGCCTAGAGGACACTTAGTGTAAATTTGTCATGAAGCTCCTCCATTTCTTTAGCGCTATCGATTCCGAGAAGTTTCCGTGAATGGCTTCTACATCAGCAGGACTAAGTCCTGCGCCGGTGCACGGGCCCTGCAGGATTACGGGCCTACACTCAGATTTAGAGTTAGAGCGAAGGATAACCTGCTAGCAGCCACAAACAACGATAGACGAAGCCGGAATGCTCAAGGTGTTTTAATGGTTAAGAACGAGAAATTCCCAAAGATAGTTTATTGTTATTTCGTGTTGGTTCACTTGTTTTAATTTTATTTTATATAACAGCGTTTTCCATTTAATATTTAGTGCGACTATTTTTTTCATTAAGTGCATGTTTCATTTATACTTTTCGTGTGAACTCAACCTCACTGAGTACGCACTTCCTTGTATTTAGTACGATCAGGACCGGATTGGGAAGATTCAGCGGCCCGGGAAAATTCTAGCATGATCGGCCTCATTTGCAGTTTTTTTAAAAATTTATAATTATATTTCCACAAAGTAATAAATTAGTTTTGGTGTTGGATAATACGAATTTTGTGCCTACATAGAAATTGAACAGTTATAAAAGATGTTGAAATATAAAAAAGCTCCTAAAATAGTATTTAAAATAAAGAACATTCTATAGTTAAGAAAATAACATTAGGTTCGTTTAAAAATTGTAGACAATATTAAATTCTGAAGCAAATAAAATATCTGATCAAACCTAATCTTGAAAACGAAGAAAATAAAGCATTGAAAGATAACACAACCACGATTCTACCCGCAGATAATGGAAGTTTTTCAGTAATATTAGATACCAATTTAAATGATCAGAACATAGAAGAACTTTTGAATCAAGGAAATTTTAAGAAACTTGGAAAACATTCAACTACGTCTATAGAAAACAAAGTGTATCGTGCTCTTAAGAAATATAAATAATTATATTTTATTTAGAACAAGAACAGATCTCACTCCATATTTTAGCAAGCTTCCACACCTGTACGGGGGGCTTCCAAAAATCCACAAAAAAGATTTAAGCATCTCAGAAACCCGTCAAAAGTTCCATAAATTCTCTTATTTACAAACTATCACAATTTCTATTACAAATCATTCAGCCACTTCAAAGAAAAAGAACATCATTGTGAAGAACTTAAAACATTTTGAAGAACTTTTGAGCTAAATACAATTACAACCACAAAATCTTTTTGTCAGCTTTCATGTCGTAAGTTTATTTACGAGAAATTTTTAGAAATCATCAAAACAAGGCTTGAAAAAGATATCAACTTAAAAGATAGAACCGACTTACTTCTTGATGGTATTATGGAACTTTTGCAGTGCTGCCTACAGAACTCATATTTCCAAGAAAAAGATACCTAGATATTTTGTACAAGAAGATAATTCTTCTCAGTTATAGTCAATTTATACATGGAATTTTTTGAAGAATTGGCACTAGATATAGCCAATATAAGACCTAAACTTTGGCTTAGATATGTCGATGATACTTTACATTAGGTTCACAATGGAGAAAAAGTCTCACGGAGGTTCTTGAATGTTTTAACAGAGAAAACGAACCATGGACATCAGCCTACCTTACCGTAAACCAACAAACCAACACCAGACAATACCTTGACTATAATTCCAATCATTCAAAATCTACAAAGTAGGAAATTATCAAAACCTCATATATTCGTGCTCGGACTATATCTGCAACACCAAAAGAAATTTTGTCAATAATCAGAAAATACTGAAAACGATCTAAATAAGAACTGTTACCAGGTGAAGTTAACTAGATGATGTTACGTACTCAAATTTTAGTTTATATCAACGAGCGGCGGCCTCAAAAAGCCGCGGCCTCTCGGGAAATTCCCGATTATCCCGATTGGCCAATCCGACCCTGAGTACAATCGTCAGTTCTTGCTAGTGCAGTCTGTCAAATTCATATATTTTGAGTCGTAAAAAGTACCTGTGTAAAATGGATGTAAAACAAAAATTAAGGCTTCACACCCGACTCTTGGGTACATACGAGTATACTAGAGTGACCCGAGAATATGTGGACAAAATTTAAAGTCCCAATCAATATTCTTAAGACCATTGTAGATAGCTTTTTTGGGCTTTTGTGCGATAGTTCAACCATCTATAATTATCTTAAGAATAATGATTGAAACTTCAAATTTTGTCCACATATTCTCGGGTCATTCTATTATACAGGGTGTAAATGAAATAAGTGCATTAAATTTAACCAGTAATGTAACTCGACGAGAACAACAATATTTCTTAATAACTTTTTTTTCTAAGTCTTTTAGATTTTGAGTTAAAATTCTTTAAAGATTTGCTGCATATTTCGTTACCCGCCCTTGGAGAACAAATGGCTGCTGCCGTATTCAAGTGGGATACAAACTGCTAAAAAATTGTCGGTTACTGGTCACACTTGCAGTCACAGTAATTAATAAACAAATCAACGGAAATAACATTTATTATTAATTAATTCGTAATAGTACAATTTTTAAAATAAAGAAATTTAAATTTTGGATACCAAAATTATAAAGTTGTGTATTAATCCAGGATTTAATCACCTGTGAATAGAGGATGGCAAGGAGGAACGAGGGGAGGAAGAGCAAAAGCATAGTTATTAGGTTGTGAGATGATTATTTATCGTCGACAAATCATAATAGTTTAAATACGATATTCAAAAAAATATAAGTACAAAATTTTGTCCATTTAAACGAGGTACATGAGTACCAATAATTAGTCGTCCATTTATTGTTCCCACTCAAACATTTTTTAATGAAATTTTTTACAGCATTTTCGTCTGTTGAAATGTGTATTAATTGTGCATAATAAATACACCTTCCCAAGTAAATTCAGTCTCATTAATGAACATTGTGGGCCATTTCCAAAATCGAAGTCTGCTGAAAACATTGATCTTTTTGCATATGATATGGATACAACTGTTGCTTTATTTAAAATTGTCATATGTGACACTTCGTATTGTGATAAAGATGTACAAGATTAACAAATGTGCGAATATTAGGAACAGTATGATTTGGAAACGCTCCGTCTAAATGTGCTGGCAACTTTATAATACTGTCTTTATATCAACCACAAATTAAAATGTAGTAAAGATACGAATAAATAAATAAACCATAGGTAAGTAATTACAATATCTGTGTACTCGCTATTTGTAAACGTAACCATTTTGACAGAATTTTACCTGATAAACAAGTTTATTACTAATGTCAAAATATAATTGCAACAACTGACAAAACTGTCAATTGCTAAAAGAAAATTTTTCATAGCTATTGCTACTGCATTCAATTATTAGAAAAATACGTGGAACGACTCGTCAATTTACGGGGTGGTAAAAATGCTAAAAAAATATGCGATTTCGAGAAAAAGTTATTAAGAAATATTGTTGCTCTCGTCGAGTTACATTACTGGTTAAATTTAATGCACTTATTTCATTTACACCCTGTATATTTCAATATTGAGTGGATTTTTAAACCTCATATTGGCTCGGAAAAAATAAGTTCCAAAATGTATCAAAACCCAATGTTATTTAAATGGAAAAAATCAAGCGCATTTAGGCAAGGTCAAATATTAATATTTAGTGGAATCATTGTCAACACAATTTTTATTTATTTGGAAACACTTTAGGGTCCGGCCCGGTTAAAATTTCACTTGACCTCTTTTAAGGTCCATCCTAATGCACATTGCTCGGTAAATGTAGAAAATTGCCCTAAACTACGTTTTTCTTGAAATTCAACCAAACACAACAACAATAACCTCACCTAACGCACATTTCGTAGAAATCTCGGGGTGAGTTTAGTGCGTTAGGTGAGGTTATTGTTGTTATATTTAGTTGAAGTACAAGCGCAAACAATTTCAAGCTAACCTCTATATTTGTCGCACATTGTACCCATTATTCCACTATCTATATTTACTGTAATATTCATATTGGGTGGTATTAATAAAAATAAGTAAATGCTTATATTGACAGTTTTTTAAGTAAGTACTTATATCCGTATTAATAAAGTGTCTGTAAAAGCTGATGCTATAAGAAAATACTTATTTGACAAAAGTATGGACTTATACTTATAATCAAAATAAGTAATTACTTAAAACTGTATTAATAAAATGGAATTGATTCTTATAGAATTAAGTATTTACTTATAAATTTATAAGTATGATATTTATCATGCTTATGGGGGACCGAACAAAAATTTAAAAGATTATATTAATTTAAAAAACATGTTCTACGCCGTATGAGTCCGTAAAAATTATAAAATTCGTAGGGAAAATCCCAGTGAACAAAATTTTGTCAAATTATATCGCTTTACACCCGAAAGTGTGGAATGGCTAACAGAACTCTTTCTTGGCGTTAACAATGAATCCAAAGATGGTGCTCTGTGTTCATTTATTAAATGAAATTATTTTTAAGATATATTGCCGACCAGTGACGAATAAACCTTGTTTGCGTCACAAGCCCATGCGCCGTTTGCTGCGTTGTTTTTTTTAGCTCCTCTTGACCATTTATAATTTTGCACCATGATACCCTGAGTACGTACGATTTTTGCGACCCCTGCGATAATACGACACTGTTCCGGCCTTGATAAATAAACATCTAAAAATATTATAACTGCGGGTCCTTATTTTAAAAAGCCGAAAAGTTATATTACATAAGGTTTTCAAATTGGTGTTGGTGAAGACCGTGAAGATAACACTTTTTTCATTAATATTTTAGTCCATGTCGCTGCTTTCAAAACTAAACATTTTTAAAATTTCAAAAATTGATATAGAACTGAATTCCAGATTAGTTTGTCAACTTCCAATAAATAAATATAAAAATGAACTGTCAACAAATGTCAAAATTTTATTTTTTTTACAAATTCACGGCTTTACTTCTGAATTTCATATGTAAGTACTTACTTATAAGTAAGTAAGTATTTACTGTAAGTATCAGCATCTGGTTATTATTTTATTTTTTTACAAATTCACGGCTTTACTTCTGAATTTCATATGTAAGTACTTACTTATAAGTAAGTATTTACTGTAAGTATCAGCATCTGGTTATTAATATGAAAATTAGTATTTACTTTTAGTTCTTGCTGATACTGATAAGTAAATGTTAGTACTTATAAGTACATACTTATAAGTATTTACTTATTTTTATTAATACCACCCATTAACGTGGAAGAAATAATGGCAATAGAAGTATAAATGAATTTTGCACATATTTAATTTGCAATTAGATGGATACAGTTATGAAACACAGAACAATTCTAATTAGATTTGTCTAACAGTAATAGTAGGCGACGGAAAATTATTTTGTACGATCTGCTCCATAAGAACAAATTTTCTCTTAAAAATATGTGTACCTACTTGAAGTAAAATTAAAGAAAATAAAAAATATCTCATAGATTCGAAACTAACCTTAAACTCAAGGCATTAATATTACCGAAAAGTATCTCAAAAATACTTCAGCAACAAGTACTAATCAAATCTGTGAACTTTGCCCTACGGTTCTTATTTTTTCGATGTGCTATTTTTCTTGTCTGTCATAACTAATGTACGTCATTTGTTTCAGTGGAAGCAACGATGGGGAGTCGTCACTAAGCTTTCTCCAGCTGCAGGTGAGTCAGGGGTATCAACCCTCAAATTGAAAATGATACTAGAATCACCAACACCATCAAAGGACACCCTAATCAATAATAATTACAAACTTAATGGCACGTACTACGAGCACGGTTTTAACTAAAACGTTGTTTTAAGAAATGTCAAATTCAAATTTCAATATTTAATTTCGCCCTTATTTTTAATGAACGGGTTTTAAAAAAATATTTGTTTGAATACAAATCATGTTTTGCTTTAAAATCATATTTCGATAAATTTGATATATACTACGTTTACATGCAGTTTTGAAAATGGTTTCAGTCAAAATTATGCAAAACTGTTTACATGCAGTTTTCAAAACAAGTTTAAAAATTGATTTGAAATCAGTTTCGGCGCATGCGCATTTAGCTGATGTAAGTGTCAGATCCTCTGCACTCCAAATACTTCGTTTTGTTATTATTCCAATTATTTTTTATACTTCGTATCACTACGCACTAAAACTACATAACTGTCAGTATATTTGAAGGTTAGTAACACAAAGCGACAGAATCGTTATGCTCTGTACGCATGCGCAGTATCGAAACTGAATTTAAGTGTTTACATAAGTAGTTTTGAAACTAGTTTTCAAGTCCAACCCATGAATTTTAGTTTTGGTTTGAGATAATTCAAAACCGTTTTGATACTGTATACATGGCGTTTACAAAACTAAAAACGTTTTAAAAACGGTTTGAAAACTGCATGTAAACTCAGTAATTATTTATTATTAATATTAAATAATAAAATTTGACATTTCTTTAAACAGCGTTTTAGTTAAAACCGTGCTCGTTGTACGATCCAATAAATTCCTATTTTTTATGGAAGTAAGTACATAAGGATCACATGTATTTCCTTCTTCTTCTTGTTATAGTTCGAAACTTATCACACAATAATTTGTGAGTAAGCGTGGTGCAAAGATGAAATTTTAGAAGGCATTAAAGAAAACCACTAATCAAAGTGGGCTAATTCCGAACGCATTTAGACTTTGATGTGTTTTCGCACGCGAACGCTGTGGTCGACATGTGTGGTTAACAATACACAGTCACGCACACACCCACAATCACACACATGCCAATTCGGCCCTTAATAGAGTAGGAATTAATTATAAGAATGACTAGTAATGGCAGACAAGTTACAAGCAATAAGGTTGCTTACTTGATTATGGTACAACTTTAACTAAGGTATTGAAGCAAGTTTTTTTTTGTGAAATATTCATGGGCTTCACTAGGGTTTAAACTAATTGATTAAACGTGACTAGCAAGCAGTTGACTAGCACTGTTTTATCTGTTTTTAGGGAAAATAATCCAAATTACAAAAAAATAATTGTAGATGTATTTTTTTATATGACGTATTTTCTCCGTAATCTATAAACGATTGACATATAAAACAGTGCTGGTCAACTGCTCGCTAATCACATTTAATGAGACTAATATACATGTCTGGCAAACAAATTTAAAAAACCTACGCAAATGATAAGAACTTTCTACAAAATTTTTCGACTAGTTTGAAATATAGAATTTAAATTTAACAAAAACTAAATATGATATTCAAATTATCTTCCATTTAATATTATTACTATTATTTTTCATCTTGTACACTAAGTTTCATATTTGAACTGAATATTTAGGAGACCATATACTTTAATTTCCAGAATACAAATTTGAGTGACAAACAGTATGGGAAGAGTAATACATTATTTTTCAGCTTTATGTACACTCAGTTAAATACTTTCTGTTTCATATTTGAACTGAATATTTAAAAGACCATATATTTTAATTTCCAGAATACAAATTTGAGTGACAAACAGTAGGGGAAAATGTACACTTAGTTAAATACTTTCTGTTTTATATTTGAATTGAATATTTAGGAGACCATATACTTTAATTTCCAGAATAGAAATTTGAGTAACAAACAGTAGGGGAAGAGTAATACATTATTTTTCATCTTTATGTACACTCAGTTAAATACTTTCTGTTTCATATTAGAAATGAATATTTAGGAGACCATATACTTTAATATCCAGAACACAAATTTGAGTGACAAACAATAGGGGAAAAGTAATATAGTATTTTTCATTTTTATGTAATCGACGTACATATACGAGTATTGTGTTAAACTAAATGAATAATCATCTAATGAAAATTCTGTAACAATATTCACACTGTCAAAAAGTATTTATGTTTTTATGTTGATTGAAATAATTTTTTAACGTAGTCAAATTATTTGAGTTAAATAAACTTGGTCAAATTTATCAAATTGATCTAATTAATATCTATTCTCGGTGAGATAATCTGTTATTATTAGCAGATTGTACTATAAATAAGATGAATAATAATAGTTATAAAATAAAACCAGAGACCAACCTCACTTTGTATCAGTCCAATTTGGTCTATTGAGGCGTCGTAGATTTCAGCAATACAGAAAATCAGCTACCACTGCTATTAGGAAATGGAACAAAATTTCAGTTATTTCACTATTCAGTCCACTGAAAACCGCCACACATTAAAAATTCATATCGCGACAGTTGACACTAAAAGAAATAAATATACACTATTTTAATTCCCCCAACAAAAATTTTTCACGAGAATTACACTTACTACGACTAAAGAATACGTTTTCATTTGTAGGTTACAAACACAATGACAAGACTGCAATAATTAACAAATAACACAGGTCTTAATATTAGCTCCAACTTGTCTGTTAAGAGTCGATCTGTAGTTTGACTGGTCGATACGAAATTTAAATAAAAATAATAATGAATTATTTATTCACTTAACTAATGTAGAATTACAAGTAAATTATTGTTATTGGAAAATAAAAAATGCGTGCCAACCTGTGGTTCTAAAAATATAAACTTTAATAACCAAGCCTTTAACTTTCAAATAAATATCTGACTTGTGATCAATATCATATATACCATTTAATTTAATTCAGATAATACTTTTTTAGAGATTTACAAAACATAATGGCTGGTAGCATGAACATCTGATTATCAAAAATCTGGTGTGGCCAACACAATACCTCCCGCCATTTACAGCCCGAGTCACAAAAAATATTAAGCTAATCCTTATTTTTGGATTAGCGAATTTTACTCTAATTTTGGCAGTTTATTTCTCAAAATATAGTCTAATCTAATCCAAGTAATTAACTTTTTTGATAATAAAATGAAGATTAAATTTTAAATAACAGGATAGAATAGAATTCACTAATCCAAAAATGAGGATTAACTTAATTTTTTTTGCGAATCTTTAATTTTAATTTATGTAAATACATATTTACTTATGCTGGAAACTGTATTGATTTCCTTTCCTATTGTTCTATTTACCTTTTTCTTTTTAAAACGTTACTATTATTAATTTGAAATGATTAGTTCTTTGGCAGTTACATGCATTTTAATAACTGCGTAACCAATGAGTTTTGTTTGTTTAAAGCATAGGCCCCGGGATTTAAATTATATATAATTTTATAAATTTATCCATAAAATATGTACAAAAAGTATTAAAGCAAATCTATAGAAAATGTAATAGTCGTTAATTTTTAAAATAACATTAATCTCGAAAAAATTTCATTTAAGGGTATTTTTCGAAGAAAAACTATTTTGAGCTTCAAGTAAAGTGCCATTTCCGGTTATCCGATTTTCACCAAAATCTAACGGGCTCTTTACACATAAGAAAAAGGTCGAAATACATGGTTTCAAAATTTCCGAATGATAGTATTTGAGTTAGAGTGGAGAATCCACACATACATACATGCATACAAACGCACACACACACACACACACACACACACACACACACGCACGCACAAACACACATACATACACACGCACACACACACACACATACGCACGCACACACACATCATACACACACACACACACACATTATATACACATACACACATCATAGACACATACACACATACACACATCATACACACATACACACATCATAAACACATACACACATACACACATAAACACATACACACATACACACATACACACATACACACATACACACATACACACATACACACATACACACATATACGATATGCAAATTTTACCACGATCCCTATACCTCCCTTGCCAAGGGTAGCGGGAGGTAAAAATGAGTTTCGTCAGACGCCAGTTCGTGATAATGACGACAATACGTCTTATAGGTTTTACTGTACATACCGAATTTTACGAAGTTGTTTCACATTGTGCTAAAAATGGGTTTCGATAGAAGACAAATATGGACTAAAAGATGCCGGTCCAAATATTATCCCGTCATTTGGCCCATATATTTTTAGGTCTATATTTAATAGAAAGAATTTGTAGATATTTCTCACCATTTGTAATTTGTTGAAAATATAAGCGAGCCGAACTATTATAAAAGTCCCAGTCTGCCTCTAGTAATAACTAAAAACAATAATTGTTTTAATTGTTGTAATTAAAAAAAAGCTTTCTCTAGGTACATTTTTTTCTTATTGTTATGAACATTATGTCGGTAGTAATAGTAAAGGTGTATATCTTTGTGTGTGTGTGTGTAAACCGTGGTGCAACATTTTTCTTTGTAAAGTCCTGGAATAGTTCCCATTGTGACAGGTACATTGTACGTGAGTGTATCGTCTACTCAGCCCTGTCCAGTCCGTTTGAAGTGGTAGTTTGCTAGGGAAGGAAAGGAAATAGTTGTGTTCTTTTTAAGTTCCGCAGCCGGGCGGTGTGTGAGAAACCGGCTGTAACAGATTGAAACAATTTACTTTTCCTTTTCGGATAATTGGTGTGGATAGGAACACGTGCGACTTGACGGCCCGACCTGTAATTAAAAAAGCTCCCCGACGTACTAATCACGGAGCTTTCTAAGCTAAAGCAAAAGCGGGAATTTACTCTAATTACCTATTGATTTTGTACGCAATTCTACAATCACTATTCGTTGTTACTCTTCGATAAAAAATTGACCTCCCGCATATCGAGGTTTTGGTAAATGCCCACGTTTTAAGGTCCCTAGAATTCGATTTTAACATTTTCACGATGATGTATCCTCTAGGCGCTCTAACTCAAATACTATCATTCAGAAAATTTTGAAACCATGTATTTCAATCTTATTCTAATATGAAACAAAGCCATTAGGTTTTGGCGTAAATCGAATAACTGGAAATTACACTTTACTTGAAACCCGAAATAGTTTTTTTCGAAAAATTCCTTTGATTGTTATTTTGTCGTAGTTTATGTTATTATAAAAATTAAAGATTATTAAATTTTCTACAGGTTTGCATTACTATTGTTTCTATAT
Organism: Harpalus rubripes; assembly: GCA_963082715.1. Lineage (NCBI taxonomy): Eukaryota > Metazoa > Arthropoda > Insecta > Coleoptera > Carabidae > Harpalus > Harpalus rubripes. The sequence continues at coordinate 48,804,747 of OY720456.1, read as the reverse complement.
ACAGGGTGTTCATTTTAAATGGGTCACCATTGCTATCTCTAGAACTATAAGAGCTACAAAGTTGATTAAATGGGCAAAAAATTTCTATTTCACAACGATTCGGCGCATGCACCTGCTGATGTAAATAACAGATGTCAGATCCCCTTCACTCCAAATACATCGTTTTATTATTGCTCCAATTTTTAGTGAATAAGCACGTTTTAAGGTCCCTAGAATCCGATTATAACATTTTTACGATGATGTGTGTGTGTGTGTGTGTGTGTGTGTGTGTGTGTGTGTGTGTGTGTGTGTGTGTGTGTGTGTGTGTGTGTGTGTGTGTGTGGATGTGTGTGTGTGTGGATGTGTGGATGTTGGATCCACGATTTCTTAAATACCATAAGACTAAAGACATTTTTAACTATGGATTCCTCAATCTAACAATAATGGGAAGAGTTAATTAAGTTTTGGTAACAATTGGACAACCGGAAGTAGTAAAAAATTTATGTAAATACTTATATTAAAGAACGTTAAATTCTTTATTCGATAAATATAAATTCATTATTATATCTTCTATATATTTAAAGATAAAGAAATGCATATAAAATAATTTGATGTAAAAAATCTCAGATCAAACTACTTCAAGGCAAGAAATTCAAATGTTTGTAATTGACACATAAATGTTACTGTCAAAAATATTTGCATGCCACTGTCAAAAATATTTGTACATCATTATGAAGATTATGAAAATAAAAATAAATCAACAACAATATACGTAAAAAGAATATAAAAGGAATTTGCGAAAAAATGACGAATATAAAGAAAAAGAAAAGTAGAAAAAGAAAATATCAGGATGTTGCATATAAAGAAAATGTATGTACTGTACATAATTTATATTAAAATATCCCATAGATTTTGCAAATATATGTGAGAATTATTTTGTAGTGAGACATGAATATATGTATTAGTATTTAAAAATATTTTTCGTTTTATGCGTACAACCAGGTAAAATATCTGGCGAGAGGTTACGTGCTGGCCACATCAGATTTTATTACATAGAATTAGAGTGCCCTTACCGAAAGAAGTGAATGTTTTGTTCTTGTAAATGATCATGTCAACATAAACAAAATATTCACGTATTTCTTTCATGACACTCTAATTTTATGTCAAAAAATTAACACGTATTCGTTTTTTCGAATTTTTCCATTCATGCCACTCTCATTATAGCCATATTTTAATCAAATTAATATGAAACTTTACATGCATTTTTCTCAAACAAATCGTTATATAAGAGAATAAAAATATTATATCACTGAATTCAGAATTAAATTCTCTAACGAATGAGCAAATAAAAAATATATGATCCCATTTAAAATTAAAAACATAGGTCCTGTATTTTGAGAACCACTAGTCCAAAAAAATAATTTTTCTTTTCTTTAAATTTGTCTTGTGAAATAGAAATTGTTTGCCCATTTAACCGTCTTTGTAGTTATTATAGATCTCGAGATAGCAATGGTGGCCCTGTATTTTATTAATAAATTTATAAAATAATGTATAATTTAAATCCGGGAGCCAAGGGCAGACTGGTATATAAATATCAATGAGGAAAATTTATGAACGGCCCACATGTGCGATGTTTAGTAGGTATCAGTATTAAAAATCTGGTGTGGCCAACACAATACCTCCCGCCATTTACAGCCCCAATCATAAAAACGATTAAGTTCATCCTTATTATAAAAACTAATAACACTGAAAATATACACACTTTGACAGGTATGTAAACAATATGTTTTTAAACGTCAAAAAATTTTCGCTTATCAAAACTCACTTGTAAAAATACGACATCTTATTGACTTAAAGGATGCGATAAAAATTTTGTGACGGTGTTTTGTCGAATTGAAACTTGGTAACTAGGTAGAATCCTGAATTTGAATTGGCTTATAAATTTATGAGTGAAATAGTCCATAAAATATATAGAAAAAGTATTAATACAAATCTGTAGAAAATTTAATAATCTTTAATTTTTATAATAACATCAATCTCGAAAAAATAACATTTAAAGGTATTTTTCAAAGAAAAACTATTTTGAGCTTCTAGTAAAGTGCCATTTCCGGTTCTCCGGTTTACACCAAAATCTAATGGGCTCTTTCCATTACAGAAAAATTTCGAAATACAAGGTTTCAAATTTTTTTTTAATGATAGTATTTGAGTTAGAGTGGAGGATCCACACATACACACAGACATCATCGTGGCCTTAAAACGTGGTCATTTACCAAAATCTCGATATGCGATTTTTAGCACGATCCCTATATCTCCCTTACCAAGGGTAACGGGAGGTAAAAAGATTTAGATTTGTTGTGGCTAACTTCACATTTCTCGGGTGCTAGTTTAGACTAATTATGCATAACAAAAAATTAATGCGTTGGTTAAAAAATACTCACGATATAAATCAATTTATAAAATTAGAAAATAGCAACAATGAACCGGCCCTTAATCAGACCGGCCCATTTGGGAATTTCCACATTCCCCACATGGCCAGTCCGCCACTGCCTGGAGCCTGCACTTTACACACACCTCCTTAGTCAGGAACGCTCCGTGAGTATAAGGCGCCTTTGTGCTATGTTATATTTTAGCGCCCGTTCCCCTCATGATGTAAAATTTGCAAATTAAAGTTTAAACTATACTTTTTGTTCTTCAAAAATGCTAGATTTAATATATTCATGAAATTTTCCTAGATTCATTCTTGTAATCAATAGGTTATAATCTAAATCGTTTGTTGTAATCAACAATTTTATAACAGATTTCAGAATTGTATATGCATTTGAATCTTTGCTAAATGATAGTAGGTATTTAAATATTGGATTCATTGTGGGTTTTATTCTTGTAATCAATATTCTTGAGCTATGATCAATATATTCATTGTTATAATCAACATTTTCGTAGTTATTGTTTCAATATAACAATGGTAGAATAATAACGAACCGATTGATACGATAATTATTTTACTTATAACTAGAACTCTAATGCAAACAAATTAAAAAATATATTGTTCACTTCTATCACGTTAATTTGTAAGTTTTATAGTAATTTTGTCTTTACGAATAAGAGCATTTTATAAAAAATACTATTATTTACTGTACTTGAAACGGCGCTCCTCAAAGTCAGGCGCCTTTGTGCGGGGCACAACCTGCCCACCCGCACGGCACGGCCCTGTCCTTAGTTACACAATTTATCTCAAATGTATATAACTGACAGATAAAAGTCACTGTAATAAAACTAATAATTTCAAATTATTGATAGTAACATTTTAAAAAGAAAATAGTAAATAGAACAATAGTTACAAGGAAAGGAACCATAATATAATGTCTAGCATTTGTAAGTATTTAGGTATGCATTTAAATTAATAGAATTTTAATGACGGGACCTATTGTGTTGGCCACATCAGATTTTTTGTATTGGAAAACATTTATTTAAATCCTCCTCTCTTTTTGTCGGAGATTTACTCCTTGTAGAATTATTTCCCGTGACAGTTGCGATCAGATCGTATGAAATTCCAAAAAAGTAATCCTATTTGCGGTACATAAATCGCGTCTGCGACAAATATCAGAAGTATTGGCTGTCTTCCACAACGATTCTTGTGTGACTCGAGAACAACCAAGTAGGAATCAGATAGTGGGACAGACGCTAATCCCGCGGTTATCGAATGTGGGACTTCGGAAACACAAGAGGGAGATACAGAAGACATAAAGAAGTTTTATTACCGAAAGGACAAAGAGTGTTACACGTTACAATACTTTTCGTTTTGGGAATATTACATTAAAGGCGATAATAATATTCGGTGTTGGTAACCTATTCATATTGATTACTACCCGCTCGCGGCGCTAGCATCGCTGATCCTTGACACTGATGTACGATGCGCTTTTGTCACGCGCCGCGACGTGAGCGTGACGCCTGGCCACGCAGTGAAGACGTCGCGACTTGTTTATGCATGTTCTTGCTTGTTCCAGCCAGCTTCTATACGCACAGCACAGCCAAACCAGGACGAAATTTTAATTGAAATGTTGCTGGATGCGTTTATCATTTTTAATATTTTTGTGTCGTCTTGAAATTAGAATTTCAGAATACGAAATGGAGAAGATATTTTCATTCTTACGGAGTCGTCTTTTCGATGGAGAGGATCTTTTTCGCGTATTACTTTTTAAAATTTGGTTTTTTATGTAGATTTATTTATCAGTTATGTGTCATATTTCCAAAGATATTTGCAAAATCAATCATTTTTATCTTATTGACTTTTTGGCGGATTCAAATTTTTTGAATGTCGGACAATCTATTGCTTATGAAAACCGGCCGAATATACTTTTCAACTGACAAAATATTCTTTAAAAAAATAAAGTAGTTACCTTATTTTTCCTCTAAATCGCCCAGATACACTTTGATGTTTAAAGTTGGTATTACTATTATTGTTTGGGTGAACTGAATTTTAGTTTTGAGTACATAAAAGAATTAATAACATGCAGTGCCGTTCTGTGGGTAAAAGGCGCCTTTGTGCAAAGTTATTTTTCAACATAATGTATAATTTACAAATTATAATACAATTTAAACTATGCTTTCGATTCTCCGAGAAACGCTAGATTTAAAGTATTAATGAAATCCCATATATTAGATTCATTGTTGTAATCAATATAACTAAAATCTTTTGTTGTAATCAACAATTTTGTAGTTATTGTGTGGTGTGCAATATAACAATGCCAGAAAATTATTCGTTTGATAGGATATTACTTTTACTTTATTCTATTAAATTTGAATAGTAAATCAGGGAAATTCAATATCGACTGAAAAGAAAAATAAAATTATCTCACTAAGATTTAAGAATTGTAAATTATAAGCATTTAATTTTTCACAAAAAATTTTAAATAATGGATTCATTATCGGATTCATTTTTGTAATCAATATACTTGAGCTATGATCAAAATATTTTTTGTTGTAATCAACACCTTTCCAGTTACTATTTCAATATAACAATGCTAGATAAACATCCGTTTGGTAAGATAATTTACTTATAACTGATTTTTTTATTGTTTTAAATGAAAGTTTTTTTTAAATTTTGAAGCAATTTGTAGTATTAAGAAGTCTTAATTATTTTTAGTTTAACTGCATCTGATTTTTAATGTCAACATGACGTCACGGCCACACCTATAGCTACTAGATAAATTACAGTTGACTCGTACACCATTTTGGAGCCACTCAAATAATTCAATATCAGTGTTACAGAATTATTTATCACAGAAATTATCCATAATAACGGATTGTTCTGCTCCATATTGTGCAAATCATTTAAGAAATGGTTATAATTTTTATAGGTATTTATGCAATACATATATTTTTCTCTAACCTCAAAAATCCTAACGAACCGTATTTTTCTTGTTTTATTATATTAAATAAGTATAATATGGCAAATATGGAAATTATATTTAATTATGAAAAATAATTATTACATAAACTTAAGATTATATTTCATAATTTACTGCGTTGATTTTGGCACCAATATGGCGGACGAGTAAGCTATGTATTATCTAGTTGCTGTAGCCACACCTATTGCTAGATCTTTCTCTGGACAAGCTCTGTAGTAGGCAGCAAGAGAAAGGTAGCACTAATGTGACGTCACAGTGACACTGACAACAAACCACAAATATCTCGCAAATTAATTATTAAAAAATTGTTTTTTTCCATCTTAATCGCTATTTATTGAGTAATACTTTAAATATAAAGTATACATTTTATTATTTTTTGTTATGGTGCAGGACCCCATTCTTTCGCTACGCCTTATTTTCTTTTTTATTGCGAAGAAATAAGAAATGAATAAAGTAACGAAGCGCTATGGAACAATTTTCCGAGCTAGCTTAGTAAAGAAGGATTTCCCGGTCTAAAAAGTGATCAGAAACAGCTCATTTTCTTGACGAACGCAAAAAAATGTCTGTTGGCTTATAATTCAAATCTGCTGAATGTACCAATGAAAAATCCCTAGTATTAAATGCTTCAACAAAAAATCAAATCGGCACAAAAAATCTTGTGTTTAAATCGGTTAGGTTTGTCAAAACATTCTCACACTCGCAAAAGTGTCGAGTTTTGAGTGATACACAATGATGCAAATCACTATTTTGCTTCTCCTGTAAAGTATTGTATACTGGAGTAGCTCCCTTTTAAAAATTATCGATTCAATTGTTGTAATCAACGATTCAATTGTTGTAATCAACGATGCAATTACCGCAATTAGAGAGTTTATTGTTGTAATCAAAGTTCTTTTCTTAGAAACCTATTTTTAAGTTATTGCGTTATTGCGTTTTTACCGTCAATGAAAATTAAAAACAAAACTAAAAATAGTTCCATAAAAACAGTAATTATTTTATATTTAGCTGAATAATAACTAAATATGAAAAAAGCAATAATGTTTTCGCTTCGCAGATTCATTTTTAATAGCATTATTTAAGCGTTTATTTTTCCTGTCGAGTTTAATGAAACAAGCAAGCGTCATATAAGAGCAAAGACGTGTTAATGAGACGATCGATAGCGATTGTGAACAGGGAATAAAAACCAGATCTGCCGATTCAGCTCTTTAAATATCAATCGAATCGAGCAGCGTTCCGTTCGCCTTTAAGAGATACATCCCCGCTCGGAATAATATTGCCAATATTCCAAGCTAGTCTTCGGTTTTTGCTATGCACAATATTTTATTTTTTACTTCTGAGGGCGGGCAAACAAACATAATCTATATTTCAAGGAAAATCCTGAGAGGAGATGGTAAGCCCGAAAAGGAATTGCTCAACCGGACAACCGATAGAATTTGTTGCTGTTTTCAGGGTAACCTGAATATATCTTTTTTCAGGATTGCCAAGCGGTAGGGATGCTGAATTTATAGCTGATTTGATTCCGATACAAAAAATAGTCCAATGGGAATTTGATTACAATAATGCAGTTAATTTGATTACAACAATGATAATGACACCGTCGATATAAAGATTCTTATTCGTAGATATATATATATATATATATATATATATATATATATATATATATATATATATATATATATATATATATATTGTTGTTTTTCTTTTCCAAATCTTATATTCTTGTTTCTTGTTGATTCTCCCGCGTATCTAGGCAACGACGCTTCCCTATTGTTCTCTTCGCTCTCAGAACAGTGCGTTGTTAATCTTTCACAAATTTCTGACATTCAGTCGTGCTATCTCGGACGCGTCAATCGTTGAAAAGGGTTCCAAAATCCAGATTAAATATTCACGCCATCATTCCACTTATTCAATATTCCCTGATTATTTAGACATCGTTTTAAGACTTTCCGCCCCGATGATGTCCAATGAGACGGAATTTGCTGATGAGAATGATGTTTTGTTTTAGAACATTTCGTACAGAAGGGAAAAAGTAAGACAGAGAATTGTGCTCATTTACGCCCGATACTACCGCCTCTAGTTAACGTGACTGTTTATTAATAATTAGTTAAGAATAAATTGAAGGTTAGAAGCAAAGTGAACAACAGTTTCAATATCTAGTTAGCTCTAACCAAAGGTGGTAAGAACAATTTTGCAACATAACCGTTGGTTGTCATCACGAAGTATAGTATGTAAGCAGTAACCCATAATGTAACAGACGAGTGAAGAGAGAGATAGATGTAGGTAGGCCGCGTTTAACACACGACGTATACAATCATATATGAAATTACAAATTATTTTACATTATATTGAGGAGTTATTATATTATAAGTAATATTTAGATACTTCCATATATTTTCAAAACTAATTAAACTAGTAATATTGATTCATGTTTTTGAGCATCATATCGTTTGTTGTAATCAACAATTTTACAGTTATAGCTTGCAACATAACAATGCCAGAAAATTATCCGTTTAGAAGGACGTTTATATATTTTTTTCTACTAAATTCATTGTTGATTCATTCTTGTAATCAATATTCTTGAGCTATAATCAAAACATTCTTTGTTGTAATCAATACCTTCACAATTATTATTTCATTATAACAATGATAGAAAAATATTGGTTTGGTAGGATAATAATCCTTAACAAACAAATCTAGTTTGCAAAAAATGCTATTATTTTTTATAAATCGTCTTAGAATGGCCTCATGGTCAGGCGCTTTTGTGCGGTCCTGACGACGTAGTATAATTTCGTGAATCATACCTACATACTGTACATAAATGATATTAAATATTTTTTTATTTACCTTAACATCAATAACATCTCCAGATTTCCATTCTTTTATAATGTCCTCTTCATTAAAATGTCTCTCACAAATCTTTCACATTTAAAAGTCTGTCTTTTTGTGATATAACACGACGACACTTATTTAGCATTTCCCCATCTTTAGATACTGAAAATGAAGAAACTTTATCGCCACAACTCTTATACCCATTCTTGCAGTTTCGCACAAAACGTTATGTCAAGTGTCAGCCATGTTGGCCTGCCTCAACTTATCTCTCTTTCTCTCTACTCTCCAGTCCTTAATCATTATACTTCGTGGTTGTCACTAACAAACACTTTATAGAGGTGATAGGAGCGGGCCTTGATACAAAATATTTCAATCAAATATTTTAATAAAAATTTGATTGTTGTCATTAACGTTATCATTGTTAATATTGGTATTTTTGTATTGTCCGAAAACCAGGATAAAAAAATCTGATGTGGCCAACACATGATCTTCCGTCAATTCCATGTCTGAAATAGCAATGAGATTTTAAGTAAAATATCACTTCCAGTTGACCGTTCGTAAACAAAATCTAATTTGTTGTTCCAATAAATAGAAAAGTCTGTTATACCAAATTTTAGATTATATTCTATTATGTTTTTCCTCGAAAATCTGTTAAGACCTCCAAATTAAGTACCACTTTCGGTTTATCATATAGGTATAGTCAAACTTTAATGTTGTTTCAAATTATATACGAGTTTTAAATACCAAATTTGAGAAGTTATGAATAATGTTAATATATTTTTTCAAGAAAAGTAGTACTTCCGGTTTATCAATTTTAGAAAACATTTAGTATGTCGTTCTCATTAATATAAAAGTCTTAAATACCAAATTTGAAAAGTTTTGGTTTGTATCAATTTATTTTTCATGAAAATCTGTTCAGAGCTTTAAATAAAGTATCATTTCCGGTTTATTAATTGTACCCAAATTCTAATATGTTGCTTCCCTTTATATAGAAGTCTTAAATGTTAAATTTGACAAGTTTTGGAGTGTACCATAATATATTCTTCACGAAAATCTGTTCAGAGCTTCAAGTAAAGTATCACTTCTAGTGTATTAAGTTTAGCCAAAATCTAATATGTTGTTTCTCTTGATATAAAAGGCTTAAATACTAAAATTGAAAAGTTTTGGATTATATTTTAATATAGTTTTTCATACAAAACTGTTATGGGCTTCATGGAAAGTATCACTTCCGGACATCCAATTTTACTCAAAATCTAATAAACTCTTTATATGACTGCAGAAAGCTTAAATACGGAAAATATAAATATTTGGAAGTTTTTGATAAGAGTTATCGTCGACGAAAATATCGTCACACACACACACACACGCACACACACACGCACACACACACGCACACATACACACATACACACACACACACACACACACACACACACACACACACACACACACACACACACACACACACAAATCATCGTAAAAGTAGTAAAAACGTGTTGTGGGGACCCTAATTCGTGCTTATTCACTGAAAACGGGAGGTAAAAAAGTTAGTTTGAAATAAATGTTTTCAGTGTGCCCGTATAATTAACGTAAATGTTAAATTGAAAATTGGGATAATGTGCAAATCAAATAACTCTCCCTTGATTGGCATCTGTGGTTTTACTTGCTCCGATATTTACAAAATCGGATTTGTATTTGTTTTTAATCTCGTTTGACTTATCAAAGCTCATTAGAGGGAAAACCTGAAATTATCAAATAAATAATTCATCTGAAATCTGTTTAAAATTTAGCCCCCGATGGTCCAATTTTCATTTTTCACGTCGTGGTTGGCGCTGTATTCCATTCGCCCGGCTTATGTAAATGATATAGAGGCCAGGAGACTCACTCTGGGTGTAGTATGCTATCTCGCTATGGCCTATAATGACACGAGCATTGTTATCAGGCCTCAAAGCTCTTTATTTTATTATACGTTACGGAGTTGATAACTGCAAATATATGGAAAAAAGTCTAATGCGGAGATGCTTAACTCTTAGCAGAGGAGAGAAAAAAATAATAAAATACGTATTTTCCATTTTCCTGGGGGAAAATTGATTGTTAGTTCGCTTTCAATGTTTATAATCCAGTAAATGAAGGATTTTACCCTACAAAAGGTCGGGTAGTTCTGAATTTTTGGTATGTTGTATAGGATGATTGGTTAATCAAAAATCTAAATTTCCACAAATCCCCTTCCTCCGCTCCCTTCGCCATCTTGTAAAAACCACCATAAATCACACTTTTTTCAGTTTTTCGCCTATAACTTCTATCTGGTGAATTTTAGCAAAAAAAAAGTTATTTGCCGACTTGTAGAGGATGAAATTTTATAAAAATTTGATACTAAAGGTTTTTTTACACTATTCAAAGCAACGGAGCTATGAAGCTCCCAAAAAAGGCAACAATTGCGCATTTAGCAAAATTTTGGGTTTCTTTCCACTTTACCTCGCAATAACTCCATAAAACTTCATTTTAACGTAAAAGTCCTCATAATGAGTCTTGTAGAGAATTTAATTACCCACAAAATCCCATTTATCAATTTCGTTTTACGACCAATGCAACAGAATAGGGGTAAATTTGAAAAACAAAACAAAAAGTGTGTTTTTTTTCAAGTTTAGTGCAGCAACAGTCTTTGGCTCATTATTTCTAATTATACAACTATTATTTCAAACAGAATATCCTATATTGATGCAAAATAAAGGTAATTATGTGTTAGTGAACGTCAGTGAAGTCTTGTGGGACTACTAGAAAAAACTGTTATAAAACAGCACTTACTTCTTTTATTTGCCTGCGAGATCTTTCTAGTGTTCTTAACTCGAAATGGGACATTTGCCGTATATTATATATGTTCTAAGATTCAATTTTCTAAAACTTTGCCATATTATGTCTTTTGTCAAATCAATCGTAGTGGTTCTGAGGTTCTGCTCCGCTCTCAACAAGGCAAAAGTAGCGATCTTCATTTTTCATAGCTATACATAAATAATTATCATAAAATTTCATTACATTCTTTTAGTTGCTGTACTCAGCTCTACCGTTACAAAATGGAGAAAATATAGAATACACAGATTACCGCGAAACATCCATTTTCATATTTTCTTTATGCATATTTTAACAACCGCAAATTGATACTTTTTTCAGTTTTTCGTTTATAAATTCTTTCTGATGAATTTTATCGCAAAAAACGTTATTTGTCGACTTGTAGAGGACAAAATTTCCTGTAAATTTTGTATTCTAAGTTTTTTGATCCGATTAATAGGAATGGAGTTATGAAGCTCCCAAAAATGGCTAAAATTGCGTACTTAGCAAAATTTTTAATTTCTTTCTACTTTACATCGCAATAACTTCGTTACACTTCATTTTAGCGTAAAAATCCTTATAATCAATCTAGAGAATTTAATTACCTACAAAATCCATGTATCAATTTTTTTATTACCAATGCAAGGGAATACGGGTAAACTTACCAAAAAAAAACGAAAAAGTGTTTTTTAAACTTTAGTTTTTTCTAGTAGTCCCACAAGACTTCACTGACGTTCACTAACACATATTAACCTTTATTTTGCATCAATATAGGATATTCTGTTTGAAATATTAGTTGTATAATTAGAAATTAGAAAAAAGACTGTTGCTGCACTAAACTTGAAAAAAAAAACACACTTTTTCGTTTTTTTTGTAAATTTACCCCTACTCTGTTGCATTGGTAGTAAAACGAAATTGATAAATGAATTTTGTAGGTAATTAAATTCTCTACAAGACTCATTATGAAGGCTTTTACGTTAAAATGAAGTTTTACGGAGTTATTGCGAGGTAAAGTGGAAAGAAACCCAAAAAAAGTGCGCAATTGTTGCCTTTTTGGGAGCTTCATAGCTCCGTTGCTATGAAGTGTGGAAAAAAACCTTTAGTATCAAATTTTTAGAAAATTTCATCCTTTACAAGTCGGCAAATAACTTTTTTTTCGTTAAAATTCACCAGAAAGAAGTTATAGGCGAACAACTAAAAAAAGTGCCGATTTATAGTGGTTTTTACAAGATGGCGGAGGGTGCGGAGGAAGAGGATTTGTGGAAATTTGGATTTTTCATACCAAAAATTCAGAACTACCCGACCTTTTGTAAGGTAATCCCCCTTTTCGACCTCTGCTTACTGGACTATTTAGTGGTAGGTTCGCTTTAATCTATATAGTCATTAGTTTTTAGTAAATTGCTTAAGTATGTACCTACTACGTCTGGAATAGTACGCGGAGTGCTCTGTTATATAAATGAAGTTAAATGCATTGTGGTACTCAACAAATTTACTTCTTGTTAAACGTTTAATATTATGATAGCATTACAGCGAGTAAAGAAAACATAAAAAACATCGTTAACAAAATATCAAGAGCAAGAGAGTTCTCCACAAAAAGTCATTACCCAAATTCAATTCCGTTAATCTCATTGTCTTATTAGTGACGGATAAAAACGTCCAAATCTCAAATGGGGCGAAACCCCATCCGCAAAAAATTCCAATTAAAATTTCAATGAATTTTTGCATAGGTAGATTAAATCATTTACATAATCTGTAAAAAGGAAAAGAAAGAAAGTAGATTTCTTATCCTAATTTGATAATTAAAAAGAATTATTTTTATCGGAAGAACAATTCATTTCTTGTTCTTTTCTCAGCACAATTAAAAAGGAACAGATTGTTGAACTAATTTAGATTCATTTTGTTAATTGCTTTAGTTATTACACTGTTTACATTTTTATTTTGTCAAAGAAAAGGAAATTAATGTCGTTTACTTTTCTTATTGTTTCAATGAGGTCTTTTCTTCCTTAAGAAATAATAGCAAACACTTAGGAGTGAATATATTTTACTTTGTCAAACACTTCCTCTTTGAATTAATAAAAAACGCATTGATTGCAACAATGAATTTAACTGAGTACCATAGCAAATCCATTAGAATTTAGAATTAGTGCAACCACGCCGAATCGACATTGACATATTCCCCTCTCTTCTTGTACCCCCTACCCTAGTTTTAAATTTTTCGGTATCACACGTAATTGACATAAACAAAAAATAACCTACATTGACTTGACATGCTGTCAAGGGGTTGAAAGTTGTCGCTTGAGTAGCAATCATTGTAAAGCTTTTTAAAATTAAGTTAAATAGTGTTTACGTCGACAAATTTTGCTACATTATTAAAAGATTGACACAAAGTAAGAATTTTTATCTTCTTTAAATTTAAAAATAAGATTCCGAACCTCATGGTTGTGTTTATAAGTTACGTCTCAAAATTAAATAATATTGATCAGATTATGTATTGACAGTAAAAATTATAAATTATGAGATGGACCAGAAACAAATGACGGTACACCTGCGGCAGTGGACAGTAATTAATAATAAAATATTTCCCATACCGATGATTCCAGGAAAATGATTTTTTTTTTGCATAAATAATAATTTAATCTCAATTTTTTCTTCATCTACGTATGGAAATTTTATGTACTGGTTTCTTTAGTGCCTGTATATAATGAAACTAGCATCTCTGATGCAATTTGAAACAGACTGTTGACTCATTGATATATTAAAACTTTTATCAATTAATTTTTCATTACTTTCTGTTGCATAAAATGAAAGAGCAGTGAAAATTTTGTGAGGTGAGACGAAATAAATATTCAAAAAGCATCAAAAACGAATGGATTGCTGTTTTCGCATTTCGCTTCTAATTTTAATAAATTCCATTAAACTTCGTTGCCTTTCTCTCACTTGACTTCTACGAAGCAATAAAATATTAGCTGGTAGTATATTACCTAGGTACAGTAAGTATTAACTTTCAAATTTAAAGATTATTTGATAGTTAAATAACTGTCACTTTACTTCTGCGCACGCGCGAAGCAACATACACACCGATGTTTTTTGAATGATATGTATACTTAAAATGGTATGTCGATTTTACTATAACGATTTGGTATAGGGCGCGAGCAGACACGTGACTCGAGCGACCTTGAAGTGCTTGAAATCAGCTGATTTGTGGGCGCTTGTCATTTTGACATGAACAAAGTCACTTTGATAAAGACCAATGTTTTAACTTATTTAAATTTTGAACTGTTGAAAAGTTATTATTTTTAATTTCATGTGTTTTACTGCCTGAAAATTGTATAATAATACCATTTTAGCAGTTCAAAATCAAAATAAGTCAAAACATTGGTCTTATCAGATTGACATTGTTGTTGTCAAAATGACATGCGCACACAAATCAGCTGATTCCAAGCACGTCAAGGACGCTCGAGTCACGTGTCTGCTCGCGCCCTATAATATCAAATTTTTATTGCCTTGACATGAAGCTATCGCTATCACTTGTCAAAGTCAATGACTGCGTTTATCTCGATAATTCAAGCGGCTTCAAGTATATTATGACTTGAAAAATCCTATTCGTTTATCTCAGCGGATTGAAAATAGGATTGAGTTATTTTCAATCTTCTTTAAATTCGTATCGACTAAAAAAGATAGTTAAATACTCGATTATGCAGACAGACAGGGAGAGGTATATGATCTAATTTCATCCTGGATATATAACCCCAAAATCTAAAAACTGTCATGTTGTTATTTGTTTTGTCTTTCAAAAACATTAAAAAAACATTTATCACTCCAAATATTTCGCTTTTCGACAATTTTACTAAGTTTTATGGCGACTTTTATAAAATGAGGTAAAATGCAAACAACCAACAAATGATATGAATTTAGTAACACTGCAACATATTGCGGATGTGCGCATGCGTAGTTACATTATTTGAAGCTTCACTGTTTATTTCGACAGAAGTCAAGCCTGTTATTTTATAGGCTTGACTTGACATTTTCAAGCGGCTTCAAATATTAATCTCAATCGTTTATTTCGAAGATTGAAAAGGGATTTACTAAATTCAAGCGGATTCAAACGTCAAGATAAACGTAGTCACATGTCATTATCGATTCGGTGTAATTCCACTATTTGATTCTGATTATCGCTTTGGAAAAGTCTATAGCAATAAAGTAGCGCAATTGTAATACCATTTTTATGAAAATATTACAACAACAAAATTATTGATTACAACAATGATAATCAAACAATGCTTTCAATTATCTTCGATTTATTAATAACCTTGGTGAAAGGCGTTTTCCGTGTGAATCTATCTTGTTCATTGATGGGTACAAAAATCCCTATCCCCTGC
Source organism: Harpalus rubripes (assembly GCA_963082715.1). Lineage (NCBI taxonomy): Eukaryota > Metazoa > Arthropoda > Insecta > Coleoptera > Carabidae > Harpalus > Harpalus rubripes. The sequence continues at coordinate 48,789,326 of OY720456.1, read as the reverse complement.
GTAGTGGTCGTATGAAGGTCGGTTTTTGCGGTAGTCGCCAGCCAACATGGGGGTTTGTTTTAGTTGGGCTGATGATGGATGGTGGCTCGGCTCCGGTTAGTTTGTTTGCTGCCCGCACATGGAATGCAATTACGGATGTTATTTATTGTACTTTTCTTCTTTAAACTACACTTCTTTTTATGCAATTAGTCTCGCACACCATCGATCGTGCATATGGAGATTTGAAACCGCCAGTGGATTATAAAATTGCATTAACAACGAAAGATCAGAGAATGGTTTGATTTAGACCTAAAATACAAACGACAGAAAGCTGGAAATTTATACTATACTTTTAAAGGTATTACGTACAAGAGGAGTTTTTTATGTTATCTACCTAGCTATGAAAACAATGAGTTAGAGAACAAATAACATTTTAATTTTTTACGTAAAATCCGTTAACACTAACACACTTATTCCAACGTTTTTATAATAAAGCTATGCCTTCAAAAAAAATCTTTAGTTAATTCTACAAAATATGACTCCACAGCGTTTTCCAAGTCATCATTCGATAAAAAACGACGCCCTCTCAAATGTTTTCTTGAGTTTTGGAAAGAGATAATAGTCACAGGGGGTGAGGTCAGGACTGTAAGGTGGATGTTGTAATTCGTCAAAGCCGCATTCATTCGCTACTGCTTGAACAATTCGTACATTATGCACCCTGCAGTTGTCGTGCAGAAGTAAAGCTTTCTAAACATAATAGCAGGGCTGAACTGGCCCGACGGGATACCGGGAATTTCTCCATGGCCCGTGATGGCTCGTGGCCTGACGAACGAAAATTTAAAGTTTGTCGGCTCCGGTGGCTCAATGGTTAGAGCAACAGCTCGTAGTCATGAGTACGCTAGGGGTTCTGGGTTCGAATCCCACTAAGGCATGGATGTTTGTATATGTAAACCTCTCTGTAATTGGGATTTAATCCTGTTGAGAGGTTTTTTTTAAAAAAAAAAAAAATAAATCGATACAAAAATAACATAAATTTTGACAAACAATTGTTAAATTCGCAATACATACTTATTTTTTGTATTACCGACATCATACACATGAATCATTTATATAAGGATGTATTTTATTTAGATCCCAATAACTTTCATCAAATTATAAATAATATCATACCTGATACACCTTTTCATATAATAATTGATTTAATCAATAAAAAAATTGACAAAAATATAATACGGATGATATTCGGTCAATAATTTTCGTGATTCGGCAAGCTTCATCACGAAATACTTGACCTCATGGCATAAAGCTTCTGTTTACACTCTTGTTGCATAAATAACTATTACATACGTTAGCATATTAAAATTTATTTTCAATATACAAATTTATTGTCACATTGTTATCAACGCAAAGAATATCAAAAATGAGCAAATCATAGACGTTTTGAAAGAAAAAATCTGATGTGGCCAACACAATACCTCCCGCCATTTAATTTTTATTAATTTAAATACATAGGTGCTCACATATTTACTCATGTTGGAAACTATATTTAGTTCTTTTCCATATAACTAATATTCAGTTTACTATTTTCTTTTCAAAACGTTACCACTATTAATTTGAAATGATTAGTATTCTGACAGTAATAGTTATCTGACAGTTACATACATTTAAGAGAAGGAGTTTTGTTTTAATCGTAGGTTCCGGGATTTTAATTATATATTATTTTATAAATTTATTCATATATAAAAATTATTAATGCAAACCTATAAAAAATTGAATAATCTTTATTTTCATAATATAAATTGCGAAAAAATAACATTTAAAGGTATTTTTCGAAGAAAATCTATTTTAAGCTTCAAATAAAGTGCCATTTCCGGTCATCTGATTTACACCAAAGTCTAATGGTCTCTTTGCATATTAGAAAAAGGTCGAAATACAAGGTTTCAAAATTTTCTGAATGATAGTATTTGAGTTAGAGCGGAGGATCCATATACACAAACACACAGACATCATCGTGAAAATGTTAAAATTGGATTCTAAGGGCCTTAAAACGTGGTCATTTATCAAAATCTCGATATGCGATTTTTAGCAGGATCCCTAACCTCCCTTACCAAGGGTAACTGGAGGTAAAAAGTAAATTATTAAACAAAATATGATAATGATTAAAATTATTTAAAAAAAATCGGTTCAAATGACTGACCTGGCCCGACCCCATCCGGATTTCCCGGTACTAAACATATTCCCAGTCCAGCCCTGCATAATAGTGGGGTTTTTTGTCGCGTATAGCCGCTTTCAAGTTCTTAATTGTGTCCACGTTATTGTAGTCCATTTTGGCATATACTCAATTAAAAGAATACCCTCCGCGTCCCAGTAAACAGTGGCCATCACTTTCCCCGCAGAACATTGTGTCTTCGCCTTTTTGGGTGGTGGAGAGCCCTTATGAATCTGTTGCATGGACTCTTGTTTTGTCGGAAATTCAAAATGGTGTACCCAGGTCTCATCCCCGGTTATAATTTTGTAGAAAAAGTCTTCATCTTGGGATAAAGCAGTCAAATTCTCCTCGCAAATTTGTCGTCTATACAGTTTTTGTTCGGGACTGAACACTCTGGGAATCCATCTTGCCGATACTTTTGCTCATTCCCAAATCTTCGTGTAGAATTCCTATTTCTCTAGCAATAACTGAACCTGTTACTCGGCGGTCAGTCAACACCAAATCTTCAACTTTGTTGATGATTTCTTCAGTTCGTGCTTCCAGAGGTCTTCCACACTTTGGGTCATCATTAATGGATTCCCTGCCCCTTTTGCACTGCTTGAACCAATATTTGACTTGGAAATAGGACGGGCTGTTTTCTCCATACACTGCCAGCATTCTCTCATGGATATTCTTCGGGCTACTGCCTTCTTTCGATAGGAATTTTATGACGCTTCTATGTTCATGTTTCAAATCACTCATTTTCGTTTCTTTAAACTGATATAAAAATGACAAATGTTAAGCGATTGGAGCCAAATTTAGAGATGTCACTATAGGGTGCGAGCAGACACGTGACTCGAGCAACCTTGACATGTTTAGAATCAGCTGATGTGTGTGCGCGTGTCATTTTGACAAGAATAATGTCAATTTGACGAAACCAATGTTTTGACTTATTTTGATTTTGAACTATTAAATTGTTAATATTTTACAAATTTCGGGCAGTAAAACACATAAACTTAAAAATAGTAATATTTTACCAGTTCAAAATTAAAATAACTCAAAATATTGGTCCTGTCAAAGTGACATTGTTCTTGTCAAAATGACATGCGCACACACATCAGCTGATTCTAAACACGTCAAGCTTGCTCGAGTCACGTGTCTGCTCGCAAGGTTATGTTTTATGTCAGAATAATTTTGCAAATTCTATTTTATAAAATATTCGCATTAAATGCGCATGATAGGATGTCAAATATTATGTTATGCATTGGAGGATGTAATAATTCTCACAAAATTACCGATTGAAGTATCAAATTTTATAGATTTCCTACAAAATTATATTAGCAAAATAACTTTTTCTTCTACTAACGTGAAAATTTCTTTTAGGTATACATATTTTCTCATTGTAAAAGATGCTTATCGTATGAATAAAATTCCAACAATAGTCGTCTGATTGCAATAATGAATTATATAAAAGTGTATTTCTTAAGTTTATATTTGAACAAAATATAATACAAGAAGCAGAAAATTGTCATTAAATTGTATAATACTTGCAGTTGTATGAAATAGAAGTCTATTTTTGACATAATTCGTCTATTTTTCATAGATTTTATACATGTAATGTTAATGTTAAAGGTAGAAATTCACATGGTTCGTATTTTTCGTGTATTTTCTTTTCCGAGCTAGTGCAACTGATTCCACTTAGAGCCTGGTATATCTTCAAGGAAGAATCTTCTTCATTTATTGCGAATATAAAAGAAAGAAGCTAACATCATACACTGATAACGTAATATGTAGAAATATTCTTCTTTCCATTCATTCAAGTTTTCCAATTTTTTAATTTCAATTTCCATGTATTGTGCATCTTCAACTAATATTATATATTATAATATAAACTTAAATATGATAAAATGGTTTACAGAAATCACACATATTATGAGAAAAATTATAATTTCTGCCACAGTACCTTCGCTGGTATTTTAACTTTTTTGATTGTCACATCACATATATAGCATTTTAAATATTTTCTTTGTTCATTTCAATATATTATGACGTATAATATTGATGCAGAATAGCGACAACTCAAAATAAATTTGTAAATTGTATGACTTTCTCGAAATGTCAAAATTGATTCGGTAAAAAATGTCAATGTAGCCGTTAGAGGCGCTGACGCTCAAAATGTGCACATCGCCTATAAAACTATAAAATGTCACAGAAACTTGACATAAGAAAATTGTCGCGATAGCATATTGTTTTTATAGCTAGGTAGATAACATAAAAAACTTCCCTCGTATTTTTTATAATTGAATGTTAACGGTAAAAAAAAGTTTGTATAGTTCCTAAAGACGTTGTTTGGATATATGTAACGATCTACTGGACATCAAACTATTTACTTTCAATTTTCAGGTAACACAAAAGTTACCCCTGTGGTATTGTTTTTATAAGTATGAGTAAGCAATTAAGCTGTGTATACCACACAACATTGATTTTCTAAAGTTCTCCAAGATCTGAGAATTAAAGTTTTAATGCTCCATCATGACAACGCCTCTTCCCATACAGTGTTGTAACTTTAAACTTTTTGAGGTAAATTACCTGATCTTGCAATGTGAGACTTTTGGTTATTAACCTTAAAAATTATTAACGTAGTCGCTGTTTTAACATTGTCATTTTGTCGACTCTTTCCAAAAAATTAAAGTTTGTCTCTCTTACCGCTAAGCTCTCAACCGATGGCAAAGTAATCAATATATTCAAATAGTCTAGACTCTAGACCAGTAGTAGACGACAACAAAAACCCTGGTCTCTTTTCTTCGTAGTTTGCAAATACCCATAATTCCCTCAGTCCTCAGTCAAATCTCCTTTGTTGGGAACAAGAATTTAGATCTTGCATCGTAATGTAATAACGTCCTTGTAATAGCAGCGCGCAAAAAAGTGTATTACATTGTTAGTGAAGTAATCAAGTAATGCTCTACTTTTATTACTTCTCCCGCTATCTGGATCTCTTGAAAAGAAACAGTTTTAATGTCAGTTTGCCGTCCGTGTGATTGCAGAGTTTTTATTTTGTGACACGACTTGCCCTAAGTGCTTTTATAAACTTATTTGATTAGGTATTACACTTTAGAACTGCGGAAGATTCCAACAGGGAAATGTTACATTATTTCACATGTTCATAACCGTTTTCTTACTATAATTTAGATAAAAATATAATAAGTAATTACTTTCAAGGTTTTAAAAGAGAAACTAGTTGATTACAACAATAATAACGCTGATTACAACAATGTATCGTTGATTACAACAATGAAATTATTGCGAGTATCTATTGTATGTTGTATGTTCAAATTCAAATTAATTCCTGTATCGATCACAAGGAGTGTTAAGTCCTATTTCGGTCGTCCTGTTCGATACGAAAGTGCAATGTGGAAACGACTCACAGACACGCTAGTCTAATTTCTCTCTTCCTCTGAAATATTCACGAATAATACATCTTTAAGCATTCTGGCTACGGTACGAAGACATACTGGATTTGTTTATGGTAAAGATGTTTAAAAATTCATCAAAGAACTAGGAAGTTAAATCGACCATTCAGAAGTTATTATAGGGTTGATTATTTAAGGAAGAACATAAAAGGAAATATTTATTCACGGGTAATTTAGAAAAGAAATAGGTAAGGTACTTAAATATTATGAGGTATGTTCAAAAGGTATATGATCAGAACTGTTTTACTGAAATGACGAACAAATAAGTTTCTCATAATAATATTTTTGTAAATAAAAGGGTTTAGGCGTTAGTATTTTTGTCACAGCGACTTATGGTATCTATACGCTTATACCGCAACGTTCGAGGCGACGCTAATCGGCCGAAAATATAATATTCTAGCTGAGCTGACAGACATATGTGTATTGAGATTTTCAAATCAAAAAAACGCTAACTAGCAGCAGTGGCGAATATTAGAACTACAAACAGTGATACACGTTTGACATTTACATAAAACTACAACTATATGACTACAAAAACTTATACATTTTCATTACTGTAATCAATGTTCCTTTGTTGTAATTATACAAGTATTCCTTTATTGGCTTTATTGTAATCAAATCGAAATTCATGTTTTATTTAAAAAAAAACTGAGAGGCTCTAATCAAACGGACTGTTATAATCACTTTTTTTTGTAATATTAGTCATTTTCATTATTGAAATCAAATTTTCTTTATTGCGAAACACATTTTTGTAACAGTTATTTTGTAGATTTAAAATTAAAAAGTTTGTCTTTTGGGAATTACAGACCCTAGGCAAATTCAGTAGTTTCCTTCGCGTAAATTAGGTCCTAGACCCTTTTTCTCAAAAATACAAGTCTACAAGTTAACAAGTTGCAAATAAATTATTCACACGGACATGTAAATTCTATTTCTGAAAGAAATTTACAAGTCTAGTAACTTTTTTTACAAGTGTAGTTTATTTTCACAAGTGATCATAGCTGAATTAATTTGTGTGTATTTATTTGAGAATTAGTTATGTTTAGCATTTTTTTGTTTTGCTTAGGGTCGCGTTAATACTTGATTACAATAAAGAACACTCGATTACAATAATGAAAATGACTAATCACGCCATAAATTTATTTATACAATGTCACTTCTGTTTATTAAAAAAATTCTTGCTTAAGGCCTGTGTCCACGATGCTAGAAATCGCTCCGAGTTCTCGATCACATTGGACTCTTGTAACATGTTTAATTTAAAATGTACTACTAAGTGCAAAACTAATATAATGGAAAATCTTGCGACTCAAACCAAGAAGCAGCATTTAATAATAATATTAATTGAAGTTGCTCTAGGCACTCGTTGAAACATTTTAAATAAAGTTTATAATAAAACACTTGGTTTCAAGATAATAATCTTTAATACTTTATACGTATTTCGGCAGTGACACCATCATCAGAAGTACACGAAGAATGTAGAAGACATAATCAAGTTACTATATAAATACCTAAGATGGTTCAACAATATATAGGATTTCAAAGAAAAAACATACCAACAAGAAAGGTCATAAACATATAAATGTCGAAAAACCAAACGTTCAAAATAGGGGTTTTAATAAGGGTGAAGAAAATAAATATAATTGTTCATTCGTAAGGTTTTTATTAGAGTTGACCGCCTTATGGATTTCCAAAGCTTCTAAGTAATTTAGTTTAAAGTCCTTTGTTCTGGACATGTAAGATGTTTATATTATCGCTGGACATACTGTGGTTGTTATCCAACAGATGTTTTGCAACATTTGAACATTCTGGTTTGATTAATTTACAGGCGCGGAGATGTTCTTTGAATCTAATTCTAAAAGAACGTGTGGTTTTTCCAATATAACATATCTTCTGATGATGGCATCACTGCCGAAATACGTATAAAGTATGTATTAAAGATTATTATTTTGAAACTTATAACCAATGTTTTATTATCACCGTCATTTAATAATACTTTAAAAGAGAAAATAAATTAAATCTTCATCAATGAAACATTTGAGCACTGAGATAACAATTGCTGACACCTCCCCACAATTCGGCTGCAACCTTTATCATCTTTGCTGACGGTTGTATGTTATGAATTTCCCAGACAGACAGTAATACAGCTACAGTCGCATTCGGCTAATCCGGGATCGACTAAACGTCACACGCTCATGTATATTCCATGTGACACACACATTCACATACGGGAAAAACTCACTTTAATATTTAAATTAAATTAATGAAAGCACAAACGGGATATATTATTTATATACGCTTTTAAACTCCAGGAAAGATTTAACCCAAGTTTTTTAACACAAAAATATTATGTTGAATAAAATATTACACTAATGTGTATGGGAATTTTTTCCCATATATGAGATCTGTCTCACAAATATTTTAAATTATGTACTTTTCAAGCAAGCAAGCAGTGCCGGATTACTAGGATTATCAGGCAGACTAGGCAATTGCCTATGGGCCCCGCGCCTTTTAGGGGCTCCGATATATTGGATTAAAGTAATATTGATTTGATTTTGAAATTTTTTATTACAAACAAAGAAATTAACTTATTTGTAAATTTATAAGATAATGATTCACTTTGAATTAAAACGATTTTATCTTGAAATTCCAATATCTTTATTTGTAAAAACATAAATTCTTCACAACGTTTCGAAAGCGAAAATCTGCCGTCGTCATCAGGTGATCTGACACTACTGACTAATTCCTTAACATACGAGCTTCATATCTGGTGTTATGAGGGTGGCTGGTCGGGTCCAATGGGTTGGTCGAGTGCTCTGGGTGTTTGGGTCGCAATGGTTAGGCTGGAGTCTGCTACGATGTGTTTCCTCCAGATTAGCCGAATTTCTACACTCGGCTGGCTTAAAACTGTTTTTTACCTCCCGCTACCCTTGGTAAGGGAGGTATAGGGATCGTGGTAAAAATCGCATATCAAGATTTTGGTAAATGACCACGTTTTAAGGTCCCTAGAATCCAATTTTAACATTTTCACGATGATGTCTGTGTGTATGTGTGGATCCTCCACTCTAACTCAAATACTATCATTCAGAAAATTTTAGAACCTTGTATTTCGAAGATTCGAGATTAATGGTATTATAAAAATTAAAGATTATTAAATTTTCTATACATTTTCATTAATACTTTTTCTAATAAATTTATAAAATTATCTATAATTTAAATCCCAGATCCTACGCTTTAAACAAACAAAACGCAGTTATTCAAATGTATGTAATTGACAGATAAATCTCACTATCAAAGAACTAATCATTTTAAAATAATATTAGTAACGTTTTAAAAAGAAAAAAAGTAAATAGAACAATAGAAAAGTAATTCATTACAGTTTCCAGCATAAGTAAATATGTCTGTATGTATTTAGATTAATAAAAATTAACGATTCACAAAAATGTTTAAGCTAATCCTCATTTTTGGATTAGTGAATTCTATTCTATCCCGGTATATAAAATTTAATCTTCATTTTATTATAGCTCCGGTGGCTCAATGGTTAGAGCAACGTGACATGTCATGAGTGCCCTCGGGGCTCTGGGTTTGAATCCCACTAAGACATGGATGTGTGTGAATGTGAACCCACTCTGTAATTGGGATTTAATCCTGTTGAGAGGTTTAAAAAAGGTAGTTACTTGGATTAGATTAGACTATATTTTAAGAAATAAACTGTGAAATTTAGAGTAAAATTCGCTAATCCAAAAATAAGGAGTAACTTAATCTTTTTTGTGACTCGAGCTGCAAATGGCGGGAGGTACTGTGTTGGCCACAGCAGATTTTTTTGTTCTTTTGAATGATGGCGGCTTCTTTGAACTTCCTCTTGTACCAATGTTCTTCTTTCTTGAGGATCCTTGCTCCCTCCCACTGGATACGGTGATGGTTTTCCCACGCATGCTCTGCAAGTCCGGATTTTGACGTCTCTCCTCTCTCAGTGTGTCGTCTGTGTTCCTTAATTGTGATATCCAATGGTCGTTTTGTTTCTCCTATGTATGTTTTTCCGCATTCACAATCCACCTGATAGCTGCCTGATTGTAGTTTTGGTGACTGTTCTGGTTTTGTTGTTGATAGGATGTTCTTGATTGTGGTTGTTGTTTAAAATCTGGTTGATATGTTTAACTTGCTGGCAATCCTTTTGATTTTATCGGAGACTCCCGTTATATAAGGAATGTATAATTCATTTCTCTTTCCTTCGTCTCTGTTTACCTGCTTCGCTCTTGTAGTTCGGTTTTTCTTTACTATTTTCTTGATTGTTTTATCCGTGTATCCGTTTCGTTGGAGTGTGTTAATGACATCCTTGACTTCTGCCTCATAACTTTCTTCTGTGTTGCAGTGTGATTTAGCTCTGTCAAGTAGCGCGTAAGCAACCCCCAGCTTGGTGTTTTCGGCATGGTTGAATTCATAGTTCAGATAGCGTCCTGTGTGTGTTTGGTTTGCGATATACGGATGTTCGTATGGTGTTGTTAACTCTCTCCACAAGTACATCTAGGAATGGTATTCTGTTGTTGTCTTCTTTCTCCATGGTGAATTTGATGCTTGGTTTTATAGAATTTATATGGGAAAGAAAATCTTCTGAGTCTGCGTCACTGTGGTTCCAGATAATAAAGGTGTCATCCACGTACCTTATCCATTTCTTCGGCTTGATCTGGCCTATGCCATAATAAGACGAGGGTAAACAAATAAATAACTTTTTATAAACTTTTCTAAATTTTAGTTTCAGTAATCATATTTTAACTCTGTTTATCTATTTAAGTGATAAATGTCAAAAATTCAGTTTAGAAATTCTTATCTTATCGTATTATGATAGTCACGACATTTATTTGTTGATCATTAGGTTTAGAAATTATTGTGTATACGCGCGTGACTTTGAATGCCTTAGCCTTTGCACCCTGTACCCGTAAGATAATCCTGTCCTGATAATAGCGTTTTGTTTTAAATAGTCGACTTTAGTTACTCATGGAGTAAACATGTAAGAGTCTAGATGAGTTCGTCGCGTTGTGCAGACGTGTTTTGTTTTGGACATATTAGGTTTGTTCCTACAGCCAGCCCGGACAGTCATATGTATGTGAGACGCATGCGCATTTTAAAAATATCATTCCAACCGACTATTGTACAATCCATCGGACTGTTGATATGTTTGTTCCTACAGACTTTGGACCAGGCCCGGATTAGCATTTCTTTGCGCCCTAGGCCAAAATTCATGACTGCACTCCCCTCCCCCTCTCAATATGTATCGAGTTTTAATAATGCTTGATTTCATTAAATACTTGTTCTATATCGGTGCCTTTATGAGTCTATAAACGCACTGAAAACATGTTAAGAAGATCTATAAACGTAGTGTTTTTGGAGCTTTTCGTTTTCTAGAGGTGGTATGACTTACTGCTTTCAAAACTGATACATAAATGACATATCAACATCAAATTACTGTCAGTCAACAAAGAATTTTCATACCTAAAGTTCAATTGGTTAGCGGGAAGTGCTACCAACGTAAATGATTTTACAAGTCGCATTTATTAAAAATCTAATAGAATTATAACATTACCTCAATAGAAAAAATTATATAAAACATGTTTCATAAGAACTGTGATCGCACTCGTCCTTTATAAAACTCACCGCGAAGCGCCTCGTTTTCCAAAGTTGGACTCGTGAGTTAACTGATTGCCTGATCATTATATAAGTAGCTAAAGATTACAACTTTTATTTTGCTTCTCTATCTCTCAAAGTTTTCGTATTTATACTTTTATTCTAAAATTCATAGGGCAGAAATTACAGTCATGAAAATTTTCCCATTGTATTTGCTAAGATTCGTAAGTAGACACCCGGTATAGAAATATTAGAATTATTTAAAATCTTCGACAACTGTCATAGCTCAACAGGATTTACCAATCGCTCTACTATACTGATTTTGTATAATTCAAACAAATGTGACTGTTTACGTCGTCTAGTAGAGGTGGTGCCAAATGTCATGAGCTATGAAATGCGCAGATCAAGAAGAGAGACAGCTAGAGAGAGGTCAGGCAATAGGGGAGAGAGAAAGAGAAAGACAGAGTTTTGCTTTTTGCGCAACAGCTCTTGAGATTTGGCACGGCTATAACTGCAGGCACTTCTCTCTTTCCGTTTTCCCATTTATCCAACTACTCGATATGCCTGGTTGGCCTTATGGGTAATTCGGGCCTGCTTTGGACGCGTACATGAACGAATCCGCGGACTGTCAGATTTATCCACTGGTCTGTGCTATGTACTATTTGTCAGCACGTGCGCGTAGCGAGGAAAATATCGAAGGTTACCTATGATTATTTACCTGCATTCATAAGTGAACATAATAAATGAATTAGAATTTTAATCTGATCCATAATCATTGTTATCTGATTCAGAAATGGATTTGATATTTGGCCAACCTCGAATAAAAAAAACAGTAATTATTTAGGTATATAATATGAAAAATAATTAATATTTGTTTCTCGATAATTTATTGACCGATAATTAATTATGATGATGACAAGTCCGTTATCCGTTCCAACCATACGAAGTTTTTTACACATGCCTGAATGAGTACATGAACAAGACATGCGCACAAAAGGGTTCATGAATGCGTACATGAACGCATCCAAAAAGTCGTGTAGGAACAAACCTGTAGTGTCTTTCAGTTTTGGGGCGCGTGCTAAACGCCTGCCCGCTGGGTTATGGAATGTAACATGTTAGACTTAGTTGTATTAGTTAAAAATGTAATCATAATGTAAATAAACCGTAAGTCAGTAATTGTGTTTGTAAACATCATGTAATGTCCATGTCCGTAAAACATAGTGTTCATCAAGTGTAAAGTGTAAGTGTATGGGTGTTCTTTCTTCTCACGAAATCCTTCTCACCAAACCGTGGACGCCAAACATTCGAGGCGTCCACCAGTCAATCAGTGTGTCATCTTTGAAGTAAGAAGAATTAGTATCATTATCATCTATCGCACCCCCCTCGTGTTACAGTGCCTATAGCGGTGTCCTCGAAATACTCCATGTAGATATTGAAAAGGGACATTACCGATGGAGGCAGCACTATCTGATGTCGAAAGAGTACTGTTGTGAGTTTAAAATGTAAACATAAATGTAAAGAAACGAAATGAACTAAGTGTAGTTAAACATTTTAGGTTTTTAAATGCTACGGCAAGCTCCCGGTATCTAATAGAAGGTAGTAAATGTATTGAGACTAATGTTTTACAGTTTAAATGTGTATTTTTTTCAATTTATATTTGAAACGGTTGTGAATGCTCACTATATAATTAAGTGTAGAATTATGAACAAAACATGCCTCGGATACAAAATAAAATGCACATATGATGGGAAAAATATGCCCGCGCAAGAACTTAGAAATAAATTGCAATTTTTAAATAAAAACGACACTTTAAAACAAAAGCACAAATTTTATGGTGGCAGTTAGGAATGGGTGTATTAAATGAAACAGAAACAGATTTTGGGATGTATTCGTCCATTAACGATTCTATTTATAAAGTAGAGGTGGTTTTTGATAAAAAAATATATTAAATTGCGTAAAACATATTTATTTTGAAAAAGTGATACATACATGATCATGATATGTATTTATTTTTTGAATGTTGAAAACCATTTATTCCACAAACTACTATAAACATATCATCATAACATTCAGCTAGATTGAGTACCTACAAATAGGTTAATTTATAGGTTACAATTACGATTAAAAATTCTATACTTCCATTTTTACCAGTTACCTGGAAAGATAAAATCTTCTTTTTTAAAATGAAGGGAACATTCTTTCATATTATTTGTTATTTTCTTCCCATTTCTAATAATATATTGCCATGCTTGCGTCTGTCCATTCGTTGTTCAACGCCTTGAGTTATTATTACAACAAAAATATCATCTATTTTAGGGAAACTATAAAATCTTAAACATCTGCCTTTGTCTCTCCTCGAGTGACATCCAAAAACACAAAAATTTGTGCTAGATTTATATGCTTTTTTTCAAAATTTATTTAAATCGCTCATGTTGACACATGTAGAAACAAACAAAGAGTACTCTTCCGAGAAAGTTCTGATTTTCACCGCTAGTTGTCGTGTCGCATGTTGTCAGTTCTCAATTGGCGATGACTGGTAAAAGTGGAGATCCCATTGGTAGTCCATCGGTTTGTTGATAGAAGTCGGGTTGAACTTGAAAATAAGTTGTTTTTAGGCAGCACTTCAACAGTTCCAGTATTGCGTTGATTGTTAAATTTGTTCTACTATGTAATTCTGTATCCTCTTCTAGTTTCTTCGCCACCACTTGTAATGTTTCATCGACGGGTACATTTGTAAAAAGGCTCTCAACATTAAAACTGATGAAGCGGTCTTCTGGTTCCAATTGTATTGACGTCACAATGTCTATGAAATGTTTGGAATCTTTAACAAATGTGTTGCTCTTCCCTGCCAGCGGGGCTATAATTCGTAATAGAAATTTAGGCAGGTTGTAACAGGGGGTCCTCTTGAACTGATGATGGGTCCGAGTGGTACGTCCTTTTTGTCAGTAAAATCAGATCACCTGAAGACGACAACAGATTTTCACTTTCGAAACGTTGTGAGGAATTTATGTTTTTACAAATAAAGATAATGGAAGTTCAAGATAAGATCGTTTTAATTCAAAAAAATTAACATTTAACACTACTTCTATACCTATTCACGTAAGTAAATCAAACAAATATATATTTTGAAATGATATAATAACTATCTAACTTACTTTATTACCATTAGCTCTAAAGATTTTTGATCTCAGTTTTTAATGGATACGTATTTTTATTCTTGCAACATTTATTGTATATAACAGGGATGGCGAACCAATGGCACGCGTCACAATATTTTGGGCACGTCACTGATTGCAAAATTCATTATGATGCACTACGAAAAAAAGTGTGAAGTAGGTATTAAATGGCGAGCGAACGCGAGTGATCCCTACGCTACGGAATGTTCGGGTGCGGGGCGCGGGTCATTTGATAGACTGAATTTGTTCCAATTCGATTGGTTGGAAATTGAAGAATTTGAAATGCAGCTGATTGATTTCCAGTCTAGTTCGATATGGATTCAAAAATTTATTGAAACATGGAAAAAGTTAGAATTAATTGAAACCGAAAGATTGACAAGTAATATAAGTGAAAATGCTAATAACAAAATTTTGGAAACATGGAATGCGTTACCAGACACATTTAATTGTTTGAAGAACCTGGCTCATGTTATTTTAACAATATTTTCATCAACCTTTGCCTGCGAGTCATTATTTCAGAGATGAATAACATTAAAGACTCGGTTAGAAACCGTTTGACAGATGACACCAGTTCAGCATGCATTCTGCTAAAAGTAACATCTTACAACCCTAACGTATGCTATTTGTCATCGAATCTGCAACAACAGAAGTCACACTAATTTTACTTTAATTTAAATTACGCGTATAATTGAAACATTGCAAAATGTTCCTATTTTTTTGTAGTAAATAAAGAGTTTTGAGTTGATAGTATTTATTATTATTATTTTCCCAATAATCACAGTCAAAATTATTTGATGGCACGTCTATGGCCTCATTAAACATTTCTTTAGAAAAATGGCACGTTGATACGTAAAGGTTCGCCATCCCTGGTATATAACCATATTAATGGTAACGTACGTCGGTTCTCTCTACTTATGACGAAGTGACGCTAACGTCACAACTTTCGCGCCAAAACTTTAATAATTATTTTAGGCGTTATTAAGCATAATTTCAAGAAAACAAAATATACGGAATTTCTATTTTTAAATTCTTCGTAACATATAAAAAATTTAAAAAGTTGGACAGGCCTATTATTATGTAATTATTCAATAATGTTTATTTTTCTATTTCTTTACATCCAGCTCATTATCATCTTTTTTGTAGTGTTCTGATATTCCTGAAGTGTGAACTGGTCTTTATAATTTGTATACATCATCATCAACCAGCTCATTATCATTACAAGCGATTCCTGCAGGTCGTCCTTGTATCTTGTAGCAGGAAGGTTTTTCCTACTACGTTCCAGTTTCCTGCTCGGCTACCCAAATGCCTTCTTTTTGTTCCGAGTTAGTTACCAGAGTTTTTGTGAGGTGTTATCATTGTTTATAATAGGGTATCGTTAAGGGTTACTATGCTTATCTCATATAAGATCGTCCCACTTTCATCCATAAAGGATGCTGGGAAACTTTTTTAATTTTGTATGCAGGTCTGCGCTACATAATTAACATGATATATTTTTTATCTCGGCGAATGATCTCTCCGCAATATTACAATTTAACCCTATGCTTGCTGGAAATTATTGCATACATTTATTTTTCAATATAATCCCCCCTGACATCAATGTAATTATTACAACGTTTCAGTAACAATTCAATATGCCTTCTTTCCATCGTCTCCCTTTTGGATAAAGGATCATAGTAGAGAACCATAGTTTCATCTCCTGTAACAACTGTCTTCAGTACCTCCGTTGGGTTTACATCACATAGCTTCACAAAATTTTTAGCACATTCAACACGACGTTGGCGCTGAATTACTGAGATGTTTGGCGACCCACATTGCACTAACTTTATTCATGCCTAAATGATCGTGGATGATTTGATGAATGCTTGTATCAGAAAGTCCCGTCATTTGAGACATTTCTTTCACCTTCAAGCGTCGGACGCCTAATACTAGATTTTCAATAAGGGCAATATTGTCGTCCGTTACCACGTCCGCCGAACTTCTGACGTCATCGTCCAAGGATTCCTGCCCAAATCGAAACCGTTTCAACCAATCTTTTACAACAGAATAAGACGGTGAATTTTTCCCATAAACTCCATCCAGCCGATGTTATTGTTATTACATCTTGTAAGGTTGTAGATAAAATAAACAATCAGGTGTGGCCAACACAATACCTCCCGCCATTTATAGCCCGAGTAAGAAAAAAGATTAAATTAATCCTTATTTTTGGATTAGCGAATTTTACTCTAATTTTGACAGTTTATTTCTTAAAATATAGTAACTACCTTTTTTAAACCCCTCAACAGGATTAAATCCCAATTACAGAGTGGGTTCACATTCACACACATCCAGGCCTTAGTTGGATTCGAACCCAGAGCCCCGAGGGCACTCACGACATGAGGCGTTGCTCTAACTATTGAGCCACCGGAGCTATAATAAAATGAAGATTAAATTTTAAATATCGGGATAGAATAGAATTCCCTAATCCAAAAATGAGAATTAGCTTAAACTTTTATGCGAATCGTTAACTTTTATTAATCTAAATACATACCGACATAAATATGTTTACGTATGCTGGAAACTGTATTGAATTCCTTTTCTATTGTTCTATTTACTTTTTTCTTTTTAAACCGTTACTAATATTATTTTGAAATAATTAGTTCTTTGGTAGTGACATTTATCTGTCAGTTACATACATTTGAATAACTGCGTTTTGTTTGTTTAGAGCGTAGGTTCTGGGATTTAAATTATAGATAATTTTATAAATTTATCCATAAAATATATAGAAAAAGTATTAATGCAAAACTAAAGAAAATTTAATAATGTTTAGTTTTTATAATAACATTAATTTCGATAAAATAACATTTAAAGGTATTTTTCGAAAAACTATTTTGAGCTTCTAGTAAAGTGCCATTTCCGGTTATCCGATTTTCATCAAAATCCAATGGGCTCTTTCCATTACAGAAAAAGTTCGAAATACAAGATTTCAAAATTTTCTGAATGCTAGTATTTGAGTTAGAGTGGAGGATCCACACATACATACACACACACACACACACACACACACACACACACACACACACACACACACATATTAAAATTGGTTTCTAGGGACCTTAGAACGTGGTCATTTACCAAAATCTCGATATGCGATTTTTAGCATGATCCCTATACCTCCCTTTCCAAGGGTAGCGGGAGGTAAAAAAATGAAGTAAGACATTTCCTCCTCGCAGATTCAAAATACAAAGCTATATCTTCCTGTAGGCATAGAGTCAGGCACCGCAGTTTAAATTTCACATCCGTTTTTAGAAAAGAATAAATCTGAAACCATTTGTGAAGTACCTATTTATAATTTGTTGAAAATGCAAACCGGCCCAACTAATATGAGTTTGGGCTCGTATATGGGCCTGCGTATCAAATGCGTCTACTCTGTAATCTTCATCTTCAAACTGCTAGTAGTGTGACAATATTTTCATGTAACGCGTAACGCCATAATAAGTAATATATTTTAGAAAATGTAGTTAATTTTCAGAAACATAAAACTTATAGTTAACGTTTAAAAGATAAATGAAATTTGAAATTGTGATTGGCAGGCCCTGTCGCAGTTATAGGATTAATATCTCCTCGTATTCTTGTTTTCCGATCGTGGTCCTGCATCGTCCTGGATAGTTGCGGCAGGGTGAGTGACCGCTGCTTTGTAGGCTTGAAGTTCCTTCCTCACGGATCAACGAGCGCTTGCAATGTGCTGCAGCAAACAGCCAACGTCTCTAGCTAGCTACTAGCCGGCGTCTTGTTGACGTACACATACTCTCCACACACTTCACATCGCCAACATCTTGGAAAGTGAAAGAGGAGACCGAGCTGAGCTCAAGATCCATGCCGTAATCAGGAAATAGTTGGAAGACTTATTGAAGGGTGGTTGTTTGATAGGTTAAACAGATTCCGAACAGGCATACAACAATTATTGTTAATCTAATGTCCTTTTAAAACTAAAAAATCTGATGCGTCCAACACATGACCTCCCGTCAATTCCATGTTTGAAATAGCAATGAACTTTAAGTAAAGTATCACTTCCAGTTGATCGTTCGTAAACAAAATCTAATTTGTAATACCAAATTTTGGATTATATTTTATTATGTTTTTCCTCGAAAATCTGTTAAGAGCTCCAAATTAAGTACCACTTCCGGTTTATCATATAGGTATAGTCAAAATATAAAGTTGCTTCAAATTATACACGTGTTTTAAATACCAAATTTGAGAAGTTCTGGATCATGTTTTAATATATTTTTTCAAAAAAATCTGTTAAAGCTTCCTGTAAAGTAGTACTACCGGTTTATCAATTTTAGAAAACATCTAATATGTCGTTCTCATTAATATAAAAGTCTTAAATACCAAATTTGAAAAGTTTTGGATTGTATCAATTTATTTTTCACGAAAATCTGTTCAGAGCTTCAAATAAAGTATCACTTCCGGTTTATCAATTGTATCCAAAATCTAATATGTTGTCCCCCTTCATATAACAGTCGTAAATACTAAATTTGACAAGCTTTGGAGTATAACATAATATATTTTTCACGGGAATCTGTTCAGTGCTTCAAGTAAAGTATCACTTCTGGTTGATTAATTTTACCCAAATTTAATATGTTGTTTCCCATGATATAAAAGTCTTAAATACTAAAATTGAAAAGTTATGGATTATATTTTAATATAGTTTTTCATTAAAAACTGATATGGGCTTCAAGTAAAGTATCAATTCCATTTATCCAATTTTACCCAAAATCAAATCAACTCGTAACATGAATGCAGGAAGCTTAAATACGGAAAATAGATATATTTGGAAGTTTGTTATAAGAGTTATCGTGGACACACACACGCACGCACGCACGCACGCATACACACACACACACACACACACACATACACACACACACACAAACACACACACACACACACGCACGCACACACACACACACACACACACACACACACACACACACGCACACGCACACATATGTATTTGCATTTAAAAATATTTTTCGTTTTATGCGTACAACCATGTAAAATATCTGGCGAGAGGTTATGTGCTGGCCACATCAGATTTTTTCTTTTCATCCACCTATTTAGATACACTGAAAATACACCAGTCACTACGGCGTACTTCCAAAAGCTTGTATTCACTAAAAAACAGTGAATTTTGTTATATTATACCCTAAACAATCAAGTACGATCGAAACTACATGTAGATGTGTCCTAAGCGTACATACAAATCGTTTGTTTCAGACCGTGAAACGATCAAATTAGATGCAAAAAATGTTTCTCATAACATATCTCCAAATCACTTGAAAAGATACGTGTGTTTAGAGTGTTTTGCAATAACTTCCATAGTACAAAACGGCACTTTAACTGCGTTGGCGCGTGCACTACGGAGTGCCTCCTAAAGCAAAGCTTGTATTCACTAAAAATTGTATTTTGTCATAGTATACCCTAAACAACCAATTTCTAACGAAATTACAGGTAGAATATGTGTCTAAAGAGTACATAAAATCAGATGTAAAAACTAAAAACTGTTTCCCATAACGTGTCTTCAAACACTTGAAAAGGCGTTTTCTAAGCGAAATATGTTTTTAGAGTGTTTTGCAGTAACTTCCATAGTTCTAATCGGCATTTTAGCTGCGTGGGCGAGTGCACTATAGAGTGTCTCCAAAGGTTGTATTCACGGTTTTGTATTATTAAATTTTGTATTTTATCTTTTAATAACTTTGTAATGGAGTGTATAGAAAAGGGTCTCATGGTTTTCAATGATTTATATTTAATGGAAATGTCTGCATTTTATGAAAACCTAGAAATAATTTAGTAATTACTCCAGCAGGAAATGAACAGGGCGACTGAGCAAACACGAGACCAATTCACGTTTCACGCACTTCAGCCAATCGATAAAAACACAAAAACAAAACTAACTCGTGCGTGCTGCAAGTGGAGAAACTTTCCAGGGATCAAATACTAACTCGCCTCATTATAAAACGCTCCGCTAAACGAATTACAACTTGGTGAAAAGTTAGACGCTCATCAACGAATCAAAACGCATTAAATATTTCATCTGGGGATATTAAAAAACCCTGACAACCTCAAATATTTGCTCGCCTATCGCTGGACTTTGTAGGACTTTGCATTCTAAATAAAGCTGGAAGAGACCGTATCCTTTTCCGCAGATTTTCTCCTCCATTAGATACATTTTATCCAGAGCGAAAAGATTTTCAGATTGTGCAAATATCAGATTACACGTAACTAAATTGTTAGGGACGAAAAGACACGATTTCTAAATTCTTACTACTGTATCTTAACGGTTGAAATAAATAAATACTTTGCTCGTGTTTCATTATATAAGATATAGTTTCAATGACTCATTTCATCTAATACGCTTATAGGGCGCGAGCAGACACGTGAGTCGAGCGACCTTGACGTGCTTGGAATCAGCTGATTTGTGTGCGCATGTCATTTTGACAAGAACAATGTCACGTTGACAATACCAATGTTTTGACTTATTTTGATTTTAAAATGCTTTTAGGCCCGGTTTTATAAAGCTCAAAAATCTTCACTTAAATTTTAGTTGCCAAGTAAATTTATTTAAGTGGAGATTTGGGTTTTATAAAGCATTTTTAAATTTACTGAACAAGTAAATCTACCAAGTAAACTAAGTGGAGAATTTCATGCTATTAAATTTAAGTAAGGATTTTTATTGATGTACTTTCAAATATTTATAAAACTTGAAAGATTATTATTGGATCAATTTTTAATAACTTTTCGCTTCTTTGCATCAGCGTCATTTAAAATTATAATATGAGATAATTTTAATGTATCTAAATCGACGGTATTCAAAATAATATACAGAGTAACGCATTATACAGCTTTATTAAAAATATGTACATTATTACATTAAAATGCCGAAAACTGTTTAACAACGGTAGAAAATATGTAGAAAGTATTTTAATATTAGTGGATTTCCCAACTGTATAGTTTAACTTAGTTTGTCTTCAGCTTTATCTTTCTTGGCTTTAAATTTTATATTTTCATGGAACAATTTTATCTGTTTTCCCGTTCGAATATCAGTTTGTTGTATAGCATTATATTCTTTGCTTTACCCACGTTTCGTTTTTACTTCCTTGTACAAAGTAAAGGAAGTATTGTATTCGCGAAAAATTTCGGTTTCCAGATTTCAACGGAAATATCCATTTTGACCATCCCTGAATCCATTCTGACTAATTTCGTCGTGACGTCTGTACGTACGTATGTACGTATCTCGCATAACTCAAAAACGGTAAGCCGTAGAAAGTTGAAATTTTGTATTTAGACTGCTATAACAACTAGTTGTGCATCTCCCTTTTCGGTCATTACATAATATCCAGAAATGGCACTTTATTTGAAGCCTATAATAGATTTTAATGAAAAACAATATTAAAATATAATCCAAAACTTTTCAAATTTGGTATGTAAGACTTTTATATCAATTGGAATAACATAGCAGATTTTGGTTAAAACAGGCAAACCGGAAGTGATATATTACCTGAAGTTGTTAATAGTTTTTCTTGAATAAAATGGTTTCATTTTGATTTTAAACCTAAATGCTTCAAATAAGAGTTTTAGAGAATTAAATTCTGTGTCTAGTACATCAAGTATTATTAAATTAGCTTTTTGTATAAGCGAGATATGTAAATTTAAAACTTATATACTTTTTGGTTTTTGTAATGATGCTTGCTATGGATTAGGACAAAAAATAACTAAAATTAAAAAATAGATGTCAATGTCAAATTACGTCAAATACGTGCAATTTTATAATTGAGTCTATACTTCATATTAGTCTTGCGTACAAGGAAGTCGTGTGGTGTCCACATCAGATTTTTTAATTTAGCATTTACATCATCCGTTTTCTTATTTTCTACTATACTTAAATATATTTTTACTATATACAAAACATCAAATTTTTCCCTATAAATAAATTTTTTGCCTTGTTCCCGTCTTCTGTCCATATTTCACCCGATTTCACCTTATTTTACTTTCTGTCAAATGCATGTCAATACGTTAAACGATCAAAAACAGAAAACAAAACCATAAATACTGTCATAAAAATAATCAAGCAACTCATAAATTTAAAAAAAGTCATTTTCACACAACGCAACGAAAATTATATCTCCACTTAGGTATTTAATGGGTAGATTTTGTTTATAAAACCCAACATGTATTTACTGAACAAGTAAATTTATTCATCACTTAGCTACAATTCCATTAAATTTTTGTTTATAAAACCGGCCCTTAAATGTTTATTTTACAATTTTTAGGCAGTAAAACATATGAAATTAAAAATAATATTTTAGCAGTTAAAAATCAAAATAAATCAAAACATTGGTCTTGTCAAAATGACATGCGCACACAAATCAGCTGATTCCAAGCACGTCAAAGTCGCTCGAGTCACGTGTCTGCTCGCGTCCTATACCGTTCCTTTTTGAGCGACGGCAGCGCCGAATACTGGAAGCGATAAACAACTTTAAGCTGATCATTATCAAAGCGCGGAAAATATCAGTTACAATTACTTGTGGTTTTCAAGCTGTAAATTAGAATGTTTTTCGAAATGAAAGTAAAGTAAACGTAAAAAATTAGTGGAAAGCTATGACGTTTCTTGAGTGAAGGAAATTATTGAAAATAATTCCCGAAAATTAAGGTGCTGTTTTAAGAGAAACTTCAGGAGCTCTTGGCAATAGATCTTTTCAATTTAAAGAGATAGAGGATATGCGCAATGGGGATCTGCGCATAGTAAGAACAATTGAAATCTATGGCGTTTGTTTCTAAAAAAAATTAGACGTAAAATGCGAGAAAAATCTTTGACAATTTTAAAAAACTTTTCGAAAGAAATTACAAAAGCTTTTATTGGAGTTAAAATGCCTAACGATGCAAATTTTCACCGAGACTACAGGTATTTTAATGATTGCAATATTTTTGACATTTCGTTTAACAGCCCAACGGACTGTTGTTGGCGCCATTTTACTTACTATTTGCAGCGATAGAAAGAGATAGTCGTTAAATTGGAAAGGTTGGGGCTCGAAATCCGTTACATAGCTATTTAACATGGGAAAACAGTTTTTCCTAGCGCGTTGCTCCCCAAATTATTTTAGAAAAAAAAATCTTCAAATAAAAGTTGTAGATTATAAAATTCTGCATGTAAATCGGTAAACAAAATTCATTTCGTATATTTAGTAACTCCAGAAATTTAATATGAAAATTTTAATAGTGCTAGCCATGGCATTAAAACAAGAAAGACAAGCAAATGTGATGATTTAAATGTCAAATATTGTGATTTTGTCAAGATAAAGGCGTATTTGAAAAGTATAAAAGTATTAAATTATTATTCTGCTTAGGAATTTTACGTTGTGATAATTTTATTTAAAAATCTGTTGTGGTCAACACAACACCTTCCGCTATTTAATTTTCATTTATTTAAATATGCATCCTTACATATTTAGTTATACGAGAAACTGTACTACAATCCATTTCATATAACTATGGTTCTATTTACTATTTTCTTTTTAAAACGTTACTATTATTAATTTGAAATGATTAGTACTTTGACAGTGACATTTATATGTCAGTTACAACATTTGAGGTATGAACTGTCTAATCAAGTAGTTGTGTTTGTTTAAAGCGCAGGCTCTGTTATTTAAATTATAGATAATTATATAAATTTATTCATAAAATATATAGAAAAAGTATTAATGCAAATATGAATGTACACTGTAAATGAAACAAATCTATTTTTTTAACAGATTGAGTACTAATCTAATTTTTAAGAATATTAACATTTTTTTGACGTGTATTCTAATCTAACCTAATTTTTAATATTAATATTAAATGTACAATTTGTACATTATAAAAGACTAATCATCGTCTGTCTGAGATTCTTCCAAGTGTTTAAATTACATTTTGTACAGTGTTATGAGAAAGAGTACTAACAGTATTTGAAGCTGCTGGATGCCTGTACACTCAGTTTTATGAGAAACATCAATACCATTTCGGTTGTAGAAAAAATGTTGTATACAACACGTGTGTAAAATAGTATTTTTTGTCTCGTGCTACAATTTCTGCATTCGGCTGCGCTTCATGCGTAAAACATCGCACTCGACCAAAAAAGTACTACTTTACACACTTGTTACATAAATAACTATTTTGCCTGGGGCCCATAAACCCTGGATAAGAGTGAACTATTATAATTTTAAGTTTATTTACATATTATTTCATTATTTATTAATTTTTTGTTTTCATTCAAAGTCAAATGCCTTTTAATTGATGTTCTTTTGTATGTACTATTTTGTGTTATACTTATTGAATTTTATAGACCCTAACTCTGGACAAACAATTTTACTACATTGTGCATTGATATTTTATCTGTTACTGTTTTTAAATCGCACATTCGTGAAAGAAACATTTTTGCAATGGAAACTAGTGTTTGTTGAATCCAAATGAAGCCGTTTGGTATTGAATTGTTCGGCGCACAGTATTCAGATGCTGGCGGCAATCCTACGCCTGGCTTGGGCTTTGTGCAGCATTGCAGGTGGCTAGGTCTGTGCTTGCCCAGCGCGGCTGTAACCGAAAACGTTGCGAGAAGAATAATGTCGTCGCATTCTCGCCATTTTCTTTTATGTATGAAATGTCGAGGGACCACAGACAACGTTGTCACCGCCAAGACGTGTTTATTGCATTCATGAATGAATTACTGCAAGATGCATTATTTCTATGTGCTCAAATTTTCTACAGCACAATTTTCCCGTATTGTCACATTACTTAAAATTGTCAATATCTGTCAACAGAATCTGACAGTATCTGTCATAACTCATATAACCTACACATCTGTCATCAAGAAAAGAAGAAATAATTGAATGATTGCTGCAAGAAAACAAAGAAGAAACAACGTGATGACAGAGTTTATTGATTTTCACATTTCGGAAATAATTACAGGGTGTAAATAAAATAAGTACATTAAATTTGACCAGTAATATAACTCGTCGAGAGCAACAATATTTCTTAATAACTTTTTCTCGAAATCGCATATTTTTTTAGCATTTTTACAGCCCCGTAAATTGACGAGTCGTTCCAAGTATTTTTCTAATAATTGAATGCAGTAGCAATTGCTCTGAAAAATTTTGTTTTAGCAATTGACAATCCTGTCAGTTGTTGCAATTAAATTTGGCATTAATCAAGGAATAATAAACTTGTTTATAAGGTGAAATTCTGTAAAATTTGCTTACGTTTACAAATAGCGAATACACAGACATTGTAATTGCTTACCTATGGTTTATTTATTTATTCGTATCTTTACTACATTTTAATTTGTGGTTGATATAAAGCCAGTGTTATAGAGTTGCCAACGCATTTAGACGGAGCGTTTCCAAATCATATTGTTCCTAATTTTCGCACATTTGTTAATCTTGTACATCTTTATCACAATACGGAGTGTCACATATGACAATTTTAAAAAAAGCAACAGACTTCAATTTTGGGAATGGCTCATAATGTTCATTAATGAGACTGAATTTACTTGGGAAGGTGTATTTATTACGCACAATATACATCTCGACAGACGAAAATGCTGTAAAAATTTTCATTAAAAAATGTTTGGGCGGGAACAATAAATGGACGACTAATTATTGGTACTCATGACCCCGTTTAAATTGACAAGAGTTTGTACTTACATTTTTTGAATAACGTATTTAAACTATTATGTTTTGTTGACGATATATAATCATCTCATAACCTAATAACTATGCTTTTGCTCTTACTCGATACCTCGTACCCCTCGTTTCTCCTTGTCATCCTCTATTCACAGGTGATTAAAATCCTGGTTTAATACACAACTTTATAATTTTGTTATCCAAAATTTAAATTTCTTAATTTTAAAAATTGTACTATTACGAATTAATTAATAATAAATGTTATTTCCGTTGATTCGTTTATTAATTACTGTGACTGCAAGTGTAACCAATAACCGACAATTTTTGAGCTGTTTGTATCCCACTTGAATACGGCAGCAGCCATTTGTTCTCCATGGGCGGGTAACGAAATATGCAGCAAATCTTTAAAGAATTTTAACTCAAAATATAAAAGACTTAGAAAAAAAAAGTTATTAAGAAATATTATTGCTCTCGTCGAGTTACATTATTGGTTAAATTTAATGCACTTATTTCATTTACACCCTGTATATTAGGTACGTTCTATTGATGTCCGAAAGCTTCCTACTTCTTCTAGTAGAACATCAATGGTCGTTCTTTGGCGTCAAAAAAATCTGAATATTCCTACGAATCCTTCCAACTTCAGACCTGGAAGTGTTGGTAGGAAGATATATAATGTGGAGATAAAACAAAATTTTACTACCTGACTGTCGCGCGTACCTTTCTGTCACATTTGTAAATGTTTAAAGTAGACTGTGTTCAACAAAAATACCTCCTTTTCGTTTTTATTATTTAATATATTTTTATATAATTATAATCTCTCTAATATTTGCATAAAAACATTTGGAGATCCAAAATAAACATACAAAGTTATCTATAGTTAACTAACAATAACACATAATCACTGCAACTTTTCTTTTACTTGACAGCACTTGACAGTTATTTGCTACTGAGCGTCAGGGCCACGCCGTGAGTGTGGGCAGGTTGTGCCCCGCACAAAGGCGCCTGACTTTGAGGGGCGCCGTTTCATGACAGTAAAGTAAATAATAGTAAATTTTTATAAAATGCTCTTAGTCGTAAGGAAAAAAATGACTATAAAACTTACAAATTAACATGTAGAAGTGAACAATATATTTTTTAATTTGTTTGCATTAGAGCTCTAATTATAAGTAAAGTAATTATCTTATCAATAGGTTCGTTATTATTCTAGCATTTTTATATTGAAATAATAAGTATGAAAATGTTGATTACAACAATGAATATATTGATTATAACTCAAGAATATTGATTACAAGAATGAATCTCACAATGAATCCAATATTTAAATACCTATTATCATTTTGCAAAGAATCAAATGCATATACAATTTTGAAATCTGTTATAAAATTGTTAATTACAACCAACAAACAATTTAGATTATAACTTATTGATTACAAGAATGAATCTAGGAAAATTTCATCAATATATTAAATCTAGCATTTTTGAAGAACAAAAAGTATAGTTTAAACTTTAATTTGCAAATTTTACATTATGAGGGGTAGGAGCGCTAAAATGTAACATAGCACAAAGGCGCCTAATACACACGGAGCGGCCCTGCTGAGCGTTCTATTGCTTTAATAATATTCTTATTCTAGTAGCAATATTTCTGACACCGATAGAACGTATCTTGTATTTCAAGTTTTTATTGTGGATTCGAAATAAAAGATTTGGAAAGATATTAGTTGGTTTTCAATAAAAATTGACAATAATTCATTTGAAAAGACAAGAAAATGGTTAACGTCTTATAAGGGAAAAAAACTTCAATAACATGACTGTCTCTTCGGTTCTTTGATAGTTTTCGAGTTGCTCTTTAGTTAATCCAGCGTATAGTTTTTCCCATATGGTCTGGCGTGCTTCTCGTCCGCTTTGTTTGTGATGTGAGCGCTCTGCTTTATGATTGCGGCATAAAAACTGTTCGAGAGCTTCCATTAGGAACAATGCGGTTCTAAGGCTTTCAAGGGAATCATTACTACGGCCAATTTTATACCGAGCACACATTACAATCATATGTTATAGATTACTTGCATGGGAGAATATTCATCATGTTTTCCATTACAGGGGTTTACCATTATATTCAATTTATAGCAGGCGTCCAAAAACTAAAAATTATAATTTATTATCTTCTAGTTTTAAAGATAATATGCATGAAGTAAACAAAAGTATATTAAAGAACGTGTTTTATAAGACATGTTTTTTTCGCACGCGTCATAATTTAGAAAACGAGCGTTAGCGAGTTTTCTAATTGACAAGTGCGAAAGAAAGTCTTATAAAATGAGTTCTTTATACTATTTTTTATATTTTGCGGCTTCTACAATAACATTTACTTACTCAATTTGTGATTATATTTGTAACCATTTGTACATTTTCATGTAAGTAATCTTCCCTAAATAAAAAAAAAAATAATAATTTCGACATTATATTATTAAAATGAATTGTCAATTAACTAAAAATAAATTAGGTAAAAATGGGTTAAAGAAACGTCATCTAGTACCAACCGTCTAAAACAAAAAATTGCGTATCGAAATGAAGGTCATTACGATACGCAATTGCGTATCGTAATGACTTCATTATGAACGCAAAATATAAAAATACATTTAAGTATAGATGACATTACACAAATTAAAGGTTTCGCAAAAGTATTTTTTTTAAATATTTTATGTCGATCGACAAAATATTAATATATATATATATATATATATATATATATATATATATATATATATATATATATATATATATATAACAACCGAGGCATTTTATGAAGGAATAATAGTTCATTATGCCCTCATTATAATCCAATCATCGTTTATGGACTTTAAATTAGAAATTATATGAACGGTGTATAATGAAAATTATTTTCTTTTTAATTATAATTCGTTACAATAATAATAAGGATTGATTATAACAATGGACCTTTTCAATTTAACGGCTATCTCTTTCTATCGCTGCAAATAGTAAGAAAATGGCGCGAACAACTGCCAGTTGGGCTGTCAAACGAGACGTCAAACATATTAAAGTCATTAAAATACATTCTCAGTGAAAATTTGCATCGTTAGACATTTTAAATTCAATAAAAGCTTTTGTAACTTATTTCGATAAGATTTTTTAAAGTTATATGAGATATTCTCACATTTTACGTCAAAATTTTTTTTAAACAAACGCTATAGATCTCAGTTTTTCTTACTATGCGCAGGTCCCCATTGCGCATATCTTCTATCTCTTTAAATTGAAAAGGTCCATTAATATATTAATTGATTACAACAATTAATATAATAAGAAAACAGCTTTGAAAGCACAACACAGAAATCATTTTTAATTTCATTATAATACTTAAAATTGATTACGAAAAGGACCTTAAAAGCAATTTACTTTCACCACACATTTAAATATATAGTAAGTACGTTGAATGGACCTTTTCAATTTAACGGCTATCTCTTTCTATCGCTGCAAATAGTAAGAAAATGGCGCGAACAACTGCCAGTTGGGATGTCAAAGAAAACGTCAAAAATACCTGTATTCTCAGTGAAAATTTGCCACGGCACCCCCTAATATATTAATATGAGGGCTGTTCTCTTTCCACTGAGTCTATCTAGCGGGCTATGATATTTTGAAACAAATTTTGTTTGACATTTTAATCTAGTTGTTTACAAGGTTAATTATAGTGATGGTTATTAAATATAATTGAATGTTGTTTAAATATATAATTTTTAAGTAAACCTTTCCCCAAGAAATCATTGAATTGAGCAAAGATCATTATTGAACTGTGCTTTTTACAATTGCCTAATAATTTCTTTTTATTTCCATGTGTAAAGGATAAGTTACGGGGTTTACGTTTTACATCGGCCGAAGAAGCTGTTGACGCATTTAAAAATGAAATAAAGAAACAAACGCGGGAAGATTCGAGAAAATGCTTTGGAGATTGGTTTTCACGGATGCAAAAATGTATTGATTGTGGAGAAGAATGCCTTGAAAAATTATAAATAAATGTGTTTTGGAAGTAAATTGTGTATACTTTATTAGGCTCAGCGGAAAGAGAACAGCTCTCGTAATATTGAAAATATTAAGTTTTTATATTATTAATTTGTTCATGTTGCTATAATATATATTTTATTTATTATTTTTTCTCGATATTTTGAAAAAATAATGGTAAAATAAATGACTCCATTTACATTTATTACTTTATTTATAATAATAATTATACATATTCATTTTGACACCCGCAAAAGTAAAGTTCTGCGCACGCCTATGATCGTTAGACATTTTAACTTCAATAAAAGCTTTTGTAGCTTATTTTGATAATTTTTTTAAAAGTTATCTGAGATATTCTCACATTTTACGTCTATTTTTTTTAGAAACAAACCAACAAACGTCATAGATCTCAGTTGTTCTTACTATGCGCAGATACCCATTGCGCATATCTTCTATCTCTTTAAATGG
Source organism: Harpalus rubripes (assembly GCA_963082715.1). Classification (NCBI taxonomy): domain Eukaryota; kingdom Metazoa; phylum Arthropoda; class Insecta; order Coleoptera; family Carabidae; genus Harpalus; species Harpalus rubripes. The sequence continues at coordinate 48,758,734 of OY720456.1, read as the reverse complement.
AAAAGGTCTATTGCAGACTGCTATGTTTCGCATTGATTTTTGACGGATGACGGATCACTAATTTCTGTGGGGACGATATTTATCCATGTTTCAATTCATTTTTGATATTATTTACCGTCACATGTGATACATCTACAAATACTCTAAAATGTAATATTCTTTACACCGTTTCGATAAAATATCTTCCGAAACATCAAATTCACCCATTTCATCATCTCAAACGATATATAACGTTGATGTTTTAAAAATAAATGTTGATAATAAACAAAACAATTAAATAACATCCTTAGCAACGCCAAAGCTTAAGCATTATTGTAATCAAAATTATTATAAATGAAAACTTATTTCACATATTCTAGTGAGACATAAAATCTTGTATGCACCAGGAGCGTTACTAAATGATAATTACCATCGGACGACATCTATCCCTCAGGCCAAAGGCTAGATCCTCGTCGCTCTCCCGGTATATAAAATACTATAATATTTCTTATTAAATATGTAATGTAAACCGCTCCCCTTGTTAACAATTTCTTCCTTGTCGATGTAAAAAGACAGGCTGTTCTAAACATTCCGTCAGACAGTTACATTTTTAATCGGTACTATGCAAACATCACGGATATCCGGACAGCGATCTGAATACGTGAGGTGAATATAATCACTTCAGTCTGAACACTGAAAGCTGAAACCGAAGCTGAAACTGTAACTGAAGGCCGGAGAACGAACAGTGATTAAAAGGAAAAAGGAAAGGCATAACATAGGATGAATTTATTAATAAAATTATTAATTACCAGTAGATTTATTTATCTACAAAAATGTAGTACAATACTAACGTTTGTCTAAAAAGTTTTGGTGCAAATGTCAACATTTTTTACCTTCCGTCACCTTTGGTAAGGAAGATATTGTCTTTGGCCAAAAAATTCGGTGGTGAGTTTTTAATGAATAACAATGTTTTAAGGTCCCTAGAATACGATTTTACTATTTTTACGATGGTGTGTGTGTGTGTGTACGTGCGTGTGCGTGGGTGTTGCGTGCGTGCGTATGCGTGGGTGTTGCGTGCGTGCGTGCGTGTGCGTGTGTGTGTGCGCGTGCGTGTATGTGTGTGTGTGTGTGTGTGTGTGAGTCCGAGTGAGTGTGAGTGTGTGTGTATGTGCGTGCGTGCGTGTGACAAAATTTTCGTCTACGATAACTCTAAAACTACAATTCCAAAAATTATAATTCTTCGCATCCATATAAAGAGTTGATTAGATTTTGGTTATACATAATTGGTCAATCGGAAGTATCCTCATTCGAAGATTTTAACAGTTTTTCTTGAAAAAACGATGGTAAATATCATTTTTTCACATTTTATGTTATTATAAATATTAAAGAACATTATATTCTCTATACGATTTGACTGCATTTTATACTTCATATTAAATGAATAAAGTGTTACAAAATTTTAACAAAATTAAATTTCATAAATTAGCTAGCATAACAGCTACTATATTAAGAGAATTCTGATTGAAAAATGTCAGTGTCAATTGACATATTCCTAGTATAGTTGTGTTATAATTTTACTCGCAATATAGGATATTTTGTTGCTCGAAACTTTTTGTATGGAATTTGTATAAAATACATACAACTGTCAAAAGGTAATGTACATACAAGAAATTTAGAATCTTTTGCAAGGAACTTTTTGTATGGATTTTATAGAAAATACATAGGCATTTACGAAAATTCTACCGGTAGATACCGCATGTACCGACTGTGTTCAAAAACACGAGTGGTAAAAATTTACCGTGTTCGAAAATTGTATAATATCTACCAGATTCATCTACCGGATTCATAAAGAATCTAATCTCAAAAAAAGGTAGTGTTGCAAAGCGAAGCGCGCGCGTTAAAAATGGAAATGTGTTCAAAGTAGGACTCTGCACAGTTTGTTAACTACATTAAATTTCTAACCTGTTTCAAATTTTCAATTGTTTTATAGGTTATGGATCCACCCCTGTTTACCACTTGCGTTCTTAAAATACCGATTCCGGTAGCTATAACCTGATAAACAGTTGTTTACCGGTAACAGTTCACCGGTAGAATTTTCGTAAATGCCTCATATAACTGACGGAAGGTAATGTGTTGGCCACATCAGATTTTTTTTTGTAAATGCATTTGTAAAGATGGACGTAACTTTCTACGGGTACCTAGCATTGGATTTTGGGTGACATTAGCATCTTTGTAGAAAACTCGGTTTACTTACATTTTATTTGTCTAGAAATCTGTGAAGCATAGCCGACCTATCTTTAATATTACAGCAATGTAATATATTCTCCATCTTGATATTGTATGAAAATGAGGTGAATCTATCAAGATGCAACCAAAATAAAAGACAAGTTGCATAATCTTGGAGAAACAATCTAGATAAGACGCTCGCGCCCGTTTCGGAGCCAGATAACATTAATTTATTAATGTCTCTTCATGTGGATGATGGAGTATGTTCTTATCTCTGAATTTCATTAACTTTGAAATGTTAATTAATTAATACTTGGATATGAAGACTTACGGTCGAATTCTAAGGAATTGTTATTCAGATACATCCTGTCGCGGGGATTAAAATTCAGCATTAGTTTCCTTGCTCCCCTTTCAGAATGTGGAGAAAATTCACTTGTTTTATTAACAATTTTAGAAATAAGATTTGAACCAGTATGTAACACACGTAACAAAACAAAAATTATTGGTGAGCGCAAGAACAGTATGAGTCCAAATAGTTTGGAGATAATTAAAAGAAAACTTAATAGGAAATAAATTGTGCAAAGATCATGGCAGTCACCGGGATTTGAACCCGGGACTATTACCTTGCCTAACCAACTGACCTATAGCTGGACTCATCACGTAATAACCTTCATTTCGATACGCAATTTTTTGGTTTAGGCGGTTGGTACTAGATGACGTTTCTTTAACCCATTTTTACCTAATTTATTTTTAGTTAATTGAGAATTTATTTTAATAATATAATGTCGAAATTATTATTATTATTATTATTATTATTATTATTATTATTATTATTTTTATTTAGGGAAGATTATTTACATGAAAATGTACAAATGGTTACAAATATAATCACAAATTGAGTAAGTAAATGTTATTGTAGAAGGCGCAAAATATAAAAAATAGTATGAAGAAATCATTCTCGTTTTCTAAATTTTGACGCGTACGAAAATAACCATATCTTATAAAACAAGTTCTTTAATATACTATTTCATTATCCTTGTTTTGAAAATAAGTTTAAATGTCAAGAATCTATGACAGACGTTTGCGCTTTTGTTTAAATTTTTGTTCCATGGCATCAATGATTTTTGCAAAAATGTTATTATTGTTTTCGGCTATTATTACGATTTCGGAAATTGAAAAAATATAAACAATAGCATATTCCGATGCAGTCTTTTTTTATGTACCAAAAACCTAAATACAATTTTGCTCTAAAATAATTAGGGGAGCAAATAACTGCACATTAAGATTTTACCATTGAAATCCCTATGCTGCGTTGTTCAAGTTACCACCCTGTAATAACAGATTTGACATATTTTACGCTGATGACATGATGCCAATGTAATTTATCACTTAAGTTAAGTTCGCATTTAAATTTGCTAGTGCAACGCTCAACGCATTAGGGATATAAGACCTACTTACAATTAAGTAGCACTTCAATAATCAATAATCATGCTGTGGAGAAACCGGGCATTAGATTGCAGGCACATTCCTGCTTATAAAAGTACGCAATAGTTTTTGCATTTGTATAAAAGATTGTATTGTAGTAAATCAATCACTTTGGAAAGCAAAGTATTTATTTGGACATAAAACTGATAAATTGCTACTGTTTGATGTCATCAGTTTCAGTCATAATTTTTTATCATGATTGATATTATTTTTGACATTAGTTAATTCTTTCAGGCTTGATTTGTGTTGGAAAACAAAATTTGTTTGTTTTATTGTTTGCGAATAATATTTGTTCGAAAAACAAAATAACATTCACTTAGCAACCGTAATAATTAAATTTTCTTATCTGTTGTACCGGCATAAATGTTTTTTAATTACAAAATGTAATTAAAAAAAGTGATATACATACTGCTGTCATAGATAAAATCGGCGACTATAAATATTAATTTTTCCCTGGTTAATACGATTAAAAACGTTTGATTTTTACTATTAGCATAAAATTAACTGTTATGTCTTCAAACGTTAAGTTTCAATGTTTGGAATTAAAAATTGCAAGCTTGCAAAAAACACGAGTAAAATATAATTAAAAAGTGTTTATACAGTATGTTTACTCAATTTTACGAGCTATTTTTTCAAATAAAAAGTACATTATATTTTGATAAAAAAAGAGAGGAATTACCTGAGTTCAAAAAACTTTTTATGTTTATAAATTTTTCAGCGTATGTATACACAATATAGGTATAGCGTTTTAGGACTCTGTTCCTTTATAAATAAGGCAAAAGATGTTGTTTTATCAAAATCGCTATTTTTTGCGTTCTGGAAGGTGGAAGACTAAAATTGGGATGCTGTGCTAGTGTGGTATTTCGTTACCAAAAATCGGTCACTTCAGTTTGTAAGGTTTGAGGAAAATTTGTTGTAATATATTATATATTTATTGTGTATTTTTAATTATTTATGTCTCACTAAAGTATTATGAACTGTTTATTGCTAGGATACAATATATATAAACATATCTATATCAACTGGGGCATTGTATGAGGGCATAATAGTTCATTATGCCCTCATTATAATCCGATCATCGTTTATAGACTTTAAATTAGAAATAATATGAACGATATATAATGAAAATTATTATCTTTTTAATTATAATTCATTACAATAATTTTAAGGATTGATTACAACAATTAATATATTAATTGATTACAACAATTAATATAATAAGAAAACAACTTTGAAAGCACAACACAGAAATCATTTTGATTTTAATTATAATACCTAAAATTGATTATGAGAAGGGTGTTAAAAGCAATTTACTTTCACAACACATTGATTTTTGACGGATGAAGGATCACTAATATTTTTAGAAACGATATTTCTTCTTCCACGTTTAATATTATTTACCGTCACATGTGATACATCCAAAGTAGTACAAACTCTCTAAAATGTAATAATATTCAGAAATAAGTGCATGAGAAATAAAGAACTGAGATCTGTCATGTAAAAACGAACCTCAAAATATAATATACAGATGAGTATGGAATAATTAGGGGAAGAAGCATTCAAAATAATTTGTTTACACCATTTCGATAAAATATCTTCCGAAACATCGAATTCACCCATTCCATCATCTCCAACGAACGATATAGAACATTGATGTTTTAAAAATAAATAAATGTACATAATAAACAAAACAATTAAACAACATCCTTAGCAACGCCAAAGCTTAAACATTATTGTAATCAAAATTATTATAAATGAAAACTTATTTCACATATTCTAGTGAGACAAAATCTTGTATGCACCACGAGCGTTACTAGATGATAATGCCCATCGGACGACATCTATCCTCGTCGCCCTCCTGGCATTATCATCATCGTAACGCCCTTGGTACATAAAATACTATTATGTATATTGTGTATGTGTATATTCAATGGATCTTTTCAATTTAAAGAGATAGAAGATATGCGCAATGGGGATCTGCGCATAGTAAGAACAACACTGAGATCTATGACGTTTGTTTCTAAAAACTTAGACGTAAAATGTGAGAATATCTCAGATAACTTTAAAAAAATCTTATCGAAATAAGTTACAAAAGCTTTTATTGAAGTTAAAATGTCTAACGATGCAAATTTTCAATGAGAATACAGATATTTTAATGACAGCAATATTTTTGACGTTTCGTTTGACATTTTCTTTCTATTTGCAGCGATAGGAAGAGATAGTCGTTAAATTGAAAAGGTCCATTTGTAGGCGCAGGCATTAAACTTTTAAACATATCGTTAGGGAAAATCCATTTTTATATTTCGAAAATTTGCCTAATGCCTTCACTGTCTCAAAAGCTCAAAGCTAATTAAGAATGAATAAATTCAGATATGTGCATAGTTTAAAAGTCGTGAGTCTTGCAACGTTTAATGAAAAGAAAATACTTGCATAACTATTCCAACTTTTTATTTCCGTTTACAGTAGTTTTTAATTAACGCTTTCAGACTTTTACTTTCAAAGTTTTCGTATTTTAATGTTTATTTCAAAGCCATTGACTTCTCTTTGAGAAAGGCATACATAAATAAGAATAAATAAATGATAATTGCTCATTACGTCATACTAAATGTTATAAGTTTTATGAAAATAAATAAATCAAATACATTTAAAATGTAGTAGGCTATCTCGAAAATAATAGTAGGTTGAAATTTGGCATAATTACTAATAAAATTAGACTTTAGGTCGTTACAAAGCCATTTTTTCGAATTAATTTAAAATAAATGAATAATTTGTTATTTAAAAATCTGGTGTGGACAACACAATACCTCCCGCCATTTATAGCCAGAGTCTAAAAAAAGATTAAGCTAATCCTTATTTTTAGAACAGCAAATTTTACTCTAATTTTGGCAGTTTATTTCTTAAAATATAGTCTAATCTAATCCAAGTAACTATCTATTTTGATAATAAAATGAAAATTAAATTATAAATACCGGGATAGAATAGAATTCACTAATCTAAAAATGAGGATTAGTTTAAACTATTTTGTGAATCGTTAATTTTTATTAATCTAAATACATACCTACATATTTACTTATACTGGAAACTATATTGAATTCCTTTCCTATTGTTCTATTTTCTATTTACTTTTTTCTTTTTAAAACGTCACTATTATTAATTTGAAATGATTAGTTTTTTGACAGTGACATTTATCCGTCAGTTACATACATTTGAGTAACTGCGTAGCTAAGGAGTTTTGTTTGTTTTAAGCGTAGACTCCTGGATTTAAATTATAGATAATTTTATAAATTTATCCATAAAATATGTAGAAAAAGTATTAATGCAAATCTGTAGAAAATTTAATAGTCTTTAATTTTTAAAATAACATAAAACTATTTTAAGCTTCAAGTAAAGTGCCTTTTCCACACACACACACACACGCACACGCACACGCACACGCACACGCACACGCACACGCACACGCACACGCACACGCACACGCACACGCACACGCACACGCGCACGCACACGCGCACGCACACGCGCACACGCACACGCACACGCACACGCACACGCACACGCACACGCACACGCACGCACGCACGCACGCACGCACGCACGCACGCACACACACACACACACACACACACACACCCACACATATATATATATATATATATATATATATATATATATATATATATATATATATATATATACACACGCAGACGTGAAAAAGAAAATGTTAAAATTGGATTCCAAAGACCTTAAAACGTGGTCATTTACCAAAATCACGATATGCGATTTTTAGCACGATCCCTTTACCTCCCTTACCAAGGGTAGCGGGAGGTTAAAAGGTTAATTTTTCAATATTTACAAAGTAGTAGGTAGTTTTGTATGTTTCAAAATAAAATTGTTTATATTATCCATGATATTATGTTTCATTTAAATGTAAAATATCTTATTAATAATAAATATTCCAAGAAAGGTTTTGAGATTTACAGACTTGTAAATATATAATGTGAGAAAATGCTGGTCTGTTCCGTACGATTCTTACTTAAATTTTACTTGAATTAATAATATTTCTAGTATTACATTTCATGACAGGATAAAAGAAAATTAAATTGCAAGGAAATACCCAACAATCATAAAATTTAATTTTTTATTACTCTTCTAGAAAGGCATCGCCATATATAATGAAAGAAACAATAGACTAACCAAGTATGAATCGTCGCGCCACTCGCGGATTTTTTAAACACAAGCGCTGGGTTGTTTAAATGACAGTTCATAAACACATAAACAAGCTTAAATATGAGCACGAAAACCCTGGCAAAAGCTGTCAAATTTGTTGTATCGTAGAGTGGATTGTTTTATGTTGTGATTGTTGCCTACAGTACAAGCCAACGTAAAATAATATGCTTGATTACAACAAAGAAATTTTGATTACAATAATGAAAATGACTAATTATGCAAAAGAGATATAATTACTGTCACTATACTGTAGAAAATAGGATATTTTTGCTCTTAACTTACATAAACGTAAATTTAATTGTCAAAGTTTTGAAATAATAAATATTTTCCAAAAAATACAGGCTGTCTCACAACTCGCGCTCCAGAGCGAATGAAGAAACACGAGACTGCACTCGGATGTGTAATTTCGAAGAAAAAAAATCTAGCTTAAAAGGTATTCGAGAAAAGACGTCTTAAAATTGACCAATCAGAGACCTACACCTTTAACGTGTGTTTGCCGTAATTTTACGTTACTGGGGTTTCATACAAATCAAATCTTCTTTAAAATATGTGGGCGACTGTAGTTTTTCGAAAAATGTCAGTGTGAAATTAAATTTGACAAGGTGAATAAAAAAGGCAAATTCTTACCATGTATTCAGCCGCTGATTACTTAGAAATGATTATAATTTTCGGAGAATGTGGACTTAACGCCAGAGAGGAAGCACGAGTCTATTCGGAACGTTTTCCGGATAGAAATCTTGTGGATCATTAAGTGATATTGAGAGCCATCGCAAGGACGCATGAGACCGGTCAAGTTAAGCTACGTTTCCAGCTCTTAACATAGTCACTGTTTTAGTCTTTGTTTTTGTTTTTTGTCTTATGTTTTTGTTAGAAGATATTGGCCATTTCCAGCTGTTAACATAAGCACAGTCTTAAGTTTTTGTACTTATAATGTTTGTTCACTCAAAAAAGGAACACATATATAAAACTCTTTACAATGCTTCAAAAATTATATAGTTATTAATGATATTAATGATGAGTAGTAATCATTACTCAAATTAAGTAATAATGTAATTATTTTGTATAATTCCAAAATAACATTTGAAATAAAGCACGAAATTAATATGGTGAACGAGCCACAATATTTCTAATATTCCACTTTAAAATTTCAATATTGTCTGTATATCCATAAGATATGATATAATTTTATTTGTACTTATAATATAAAAAATATGATTTTTTTTCTTTCTGTTGTCCATATTTATATTATCTCAACACAAAAATAATAACATAACTACCAAAATAATGACAGATACAACGCGTAGAACTACTGCGCAACATAAAAAGAGATAGCGCTTACATCACTTATCTCTTTCCAACAGAACAGCGACAAAGACTATGACGAAAGCACAGTATAAGTAAGCCAATACAGTAGCGACACTCACTGTCGGCGTCTTTGATGTCAGCATCCGAACTGGGAAGTGCGAAGGGGGAAGTTTAGGAGGCGGGAATTCAAATCGCTTTCAGTTGTAGTTACGCAAAAGCGAATTATTATTTAATATAAAATAGTTTTATTTTTCTATATGTGGCCAAGGTAAGAAAAACACAGATGTTTTATTTATATATTGTTTTATTACAGAATGTGTTTGTAAAATTAAAATTAATTATGACTTGAAATTATTGTTTTTTTAGGACCTTTTGTATTTTTGAAATTTCTGTTGATAAATTTCAAAGAATAAAACAATCTCATACGGCTGTATAATTTTATAATATAATCATATGGAAATTTATAGCATGGGTGAGCAAAAGAAAACTGTTTAAAATTTTCAATTAAATTTGCTACAACATATTTTGTCAATGATATTGCATAAAAGTTTTCAAAAAAAACCAATATTCCAACTTTAAAATATAAATTATAAAATTTTGGCATTTGCAGACCACCAAATGTGTCTTGGGTTTTTGGGTTTTATTCTCATATACCCTAAAGTATGAATAAATTGATGTATTATCTAGTTGCTGATGATCATTTGCAAATGATATGCATACGTCACATGAATGAACTTCTAGACATTTTTTTTATAAAGTATCCGTCTATAATCATAATTTGATAACGATATATCAGACGTATTATCACACTCAATAATTTCTGAATTATCAACTTTTGACTGAAAATCTGTTAACTTAGCATTACATTTATATTTTTTACGATCCATTTTTACTAAAATAACTACTTAAAAACAATACTCTCAATTTAACAAACCAAGTAACAAACGATAACCTGATATCGATAAACAAGCAACAACAATATGCACACCTAGCAATATTATAAATTTAGCTGTTTCGCGGTGTTCCACATTCGAGTTTAGGGATCATGCGCACAACGATTTTCAGGACGGAATTTTAGCTGAGTGTCGCTACTGTATTGGCTTATTTATACTGTGACGAAAGTATGAAGCATGCAAACTTTGTGTTTATGCGCTATGACAAAGACAAAGACTAAAGACTAAAACAGTAGCTGGAAACGCTCAAGCCATTATACGTATGACAAACTTTCAAGGTTATGACAAATAACAAAAACAGTGACTATGTTAAGAGCTGGAAACGTAGCTTTATGCCAGATCGAACAGAAACTGGTGGTGCTCCCAGAATCGCTCGTACAGTTGAGAACGAAGAAGCTGTTTTAAATGTCTTTGAGGAAGATGGTACCAGAAGTCTGTTAAGAAGGGCGCGATTATGTTTACAAATGAACGGAGGACATTTTGAGCATCTGCTCTGATTGAATCGTTCCATGGGTGTTATTACCATTGTATAAATTGCATTACAATAAAAACGGTTCTTTTTAGAACCACCATTTGTTGTTTTAATCTCAAAGAATTCAAATGACAATAATATTTTCGTTTAACACATTTTACACAGCTGCTACAACACGTTGCACTGTACGATATAAATGATGATCTCGGATGACACCTTGGCTAACCTAAATTTGTTGACAGTGAAAAGTCAACTCTAAAGTGTCAAAATTACAGTAAGTCAAACAAATTTTGTAACTCACTATGCTCTGTTCCATTTAAGCCATTCAGTAGATGGCACTGGCAACAGCGCAAATCTGAAGTAGCCGAAATTACATTGGGTAAACTTGTCTCTTGTATTTAATTTTAGCCAATCAGAGAGGTCAAGACTATTCCCTATGCTACGCAATACTGAATGGCTTAAATGGAACAAGGTATAGTAGTATTTTTAAAACCTAGCAACCAGTTTTATTTTGTAATAATATCATCACACCTCAATATATCCTTCCGGGATTGGTGGATTAAAAAGTCTTGTAACTCCGTTATGCAAGTAGCCGCAAATTATTTTGTTTTATTTGTTGGCAACCTATTGTCGTCGGCAAGTGTCAGTTTCGCGAGTTGTGCGACACCCTATATTTCAAATGTTTGTGGATTTTTAGTTTGTCATATTTTCTCACAAGTTGATCATGACTATTTTCAAAAGTTAAACCACTCTAATAAAATACTTCTAAAGGTTTTTCATCATGAACAGAGATTTTCACTTCTATTTTCCGATTTGGAATGACTTGCGAATGTGGTTTTCGTTTTCTGGATTGAGGCGGTTTCGCTGCATTCAAGTTTATTATCGACTGCGTTATATAGGGGACTTAGAAGTGTGGATATGGCAGGTTATATATTACCATGATCAATGATTTCTCTGATGGAGTTCACTGGGCATTACTAGCTATCCCAACATATAATATAGTTCACCAGGAAACTGAAACGACAAGGGTAATACTCGTGGAAAGACTTGTATCAATCTTTTTGATTCGCTTTCAATTGCAAATATAATACCACTCAAATGCAGTCTCATAATAGGTCGGTATGTTTAGATTTTCGTCGACAAAGACAAAAAATATATTGTTATTAAACTTCTTTTTACGAAAATTCAACGAAAAACTATCCTGATTCAGGAGAAAGTTTTATAATTTAGCGCTGGTCGTTAACGTTTTAAAACAAAAAAAAAAGTTGTGGCCAACACATGACCTCCCGTCAATTCCATGTTTGACATAGCAATGAACTTTAAGTAAAGTATCACTTCAGGTTGATCGTTCGTAAACAAAATCTAATTTGTTGTTCCAATATATAGAAAAGTCTATAATACCAAATATTGGATTATATTTTATTATGTTTTTCCTCGAAAATCTGTTAAGAGCTCCAAATTAAGTACCACTTCCGGTTTATCATATAGGTATAGTCAAAATCAAATGTTGTTTTAAATTACACACGTGTTTTAAATACCAAATTTGAGAAGTTTTGGATCATGTTTTAATATATTTTTTCAAGAAAATCTGTTTATAGCTTCCTGTAAAGTAGTACTTCCGGTTTATCAATTTTAGAAAACATATAATATGTCGTTCTCATTAATATAAAAGTCTTAAATACCAAGTTTGAAAAGTTTTGGATTGTATCAATTTATTTTTCACGGAAATATGTTCAGAGCTTCAAATAAAGTAACACTTCCGGTTTATCAATTTTAGCCAAAATCTAATATGTTGCTTCCCGTTATATAAAAGCCTTAAATACTAAATTTGACAAGTTTTGGAATATATCATAATATATTTTTCACAAAAATCTGTTCAGAGCTTCAATTAAAGTAAAGTATCACTTCCGATTTATCAATTTTGGAAAAAATCTAACGTGTCATTTAAATTAATATAAAAGTCTTAAATACCAAATTTGAAAAGTTTTCGATTGTATATATTCATTTCAATATATTTTTCACGAAACTTTGTTCAGAACTTCAAATAAAGTATCACTTCCGGTTTATTAATTTTAGCCAAAATGTAATATGTTGTTCCCCTTCATATAAAAGTCGTAAATACTAAATTTGACAAGTTTTGGAGTATTTCATAATATATTTTTCACGAGAATCTGTTCACAGCTTCAAGTAAAGTATCACTTCTGGTTGATTAATTCTAGCCAAAATCAAATATGTTGTTTCCCATGATATAAACGTCTTAAATACTAAAATTGAAAAGTATTGGATTATATTTTAATATAGTTTTTCATTAAAAACTGATATGGGCTTCAAGTAAAGTATCACTTCCATTTATCTAATTTTACCCAAAATCTAATCAACGCGTTATATAAATGCGGGAAGCTTATATACGGAAAATAGATATATTTGGAAGTTTGTTATAATAGTTATCGTGGACAAAAAAATCGTCACACACACACACACACACACACACACACACACACACACACACACACACACACACACACACAGACAGACAGACACAGACATCATCGTAAAAATAGTAAAAACGTGTTGTAAGGACCCAAATTCGTGCTTATTTACTGAAAATTCACCATCGAATTTTTGGCACGATTACATTACCTCCAGGGGATATAATTTGGTGCAGCTCTGGTTTGTTTGTGCAGTTCTAAATTTGAAAAATGCAGCTCTAAATTCAAATTATGCAGTTGCTTTCACTTTTCCCTATATTATTTATTATTCAAATGTGCACATGCAATAAGAATTACGAAATAAATTTTTAATTATTAGAACGCGCATTTCCCACAACACATCTGGGTATAGTAGTTGTTTCGTTGTTCTTGTAGTTTTCTGCCTTTGTCGCAGCTTAAATTCATCTATTCTCTTTTATGTAATTAAATAATGTGATGAAATCATTTTAATCAAATTAAATAAAAAGATGTGAAACCTGCAACTGCTTATTCTATGTAAAAGGTACAGGTATTTAACCTTGAATAAAAAAAGAACCCCCCCCCCCCGTTATCATTGAACAATAAAGTGTAGCTCTAAATTTTTCAAATTATATTCCCTGATTACCTCCCTTACCTATGGTATGACGGGAGGTAAAAAAATAATCTCCTTTATTTATCTTGAAGGCAATTAGTGTTATTTCCATTATCACCTGTCTCTGTGGAAGCCAAAACAACCATTTAAAGCTTCTGGAGATGTTTGGGAAAAACTAGGCTAATTCTCGTCGGCACGCCGTATTACTCTGCCAATAGAACGGAGTTGAATTGACCTCCAGTTTGAAGCAGAAGCTATTAAAGTTTGTTGTGGAGATTGCAGCAGGTGCCTCGATTGCTGTGGATGTCTACGATACGTAGCACTTAGATAGGATAGTGTGATAGACAATGGATAACAACCAAGTAGATTTAAACTTATACAACACTCCTAAAAGAAAAGAAAAGCACTTGATAGCTATTGCAAATTTTATAGGGAACTAAAATAAATATATCATCACAAGTTTTATGTACGGGAGTGGATGAGGAGTTCGCAGCTTTTGATAACGGAAATTGCTTCATTTTTCAGTATAATCCTAAACTTGATACACTCAAATACTTCTTATTTTCATCCAAAAATATTTGAAAAGCAAAAACAACCTTATTCCATTTTTACCTTCCGTCACCTTTAAGTAAGGAAGGTATTGTTTTTGGTCAAAAAATTCGATGATGAATTTTAATGAATAAACACGTTTTAAGGCCAACGCGCACTTGAGCGACGCGAAGCGAAGAGAAGTTTTTTCATTCAATGTATTCTTATGTGAATAGTCGCCTCGTTGCTCTGCTCTTCGCTGCTCCAAAGTGCGCGTATACACATAAGAATACATTGAATGAAAAAACTTCTCTTCGCCGCGCTTCGCTTCGGTCGCTGAAGTGCGCGTTGGCCTTTAGGGTCCCCAGAATACGATTTTACTATTTTTACGATGATGTCTGTATGTATTGCGTATTCCATTTCTTTACATCCTTATGAAGAGATGATTAGATTTTGGTTATAATTGGTCGACCGGAAGTACCATAATTTGAACATTTTATCAGTCAAAAAAACGCTGTTAAATAGCATTTTTTAACATTTAATGTTATTATAAATATTAAAGAATATTTTATTCTCTATACGATTTGATTACATTTTATACTTCATATTCATTGAATATAGAGTTAAAAAATCTGATGTGGCTAGTACATTACCTTCCGTCAGTTCTATGTATTTTGTACAAATTCCACACTGAAAGTTTCTTGCAAAAGATTCCATATTTCCATTACTTTCAGTCAGTTCTATGTACTTTGTACAAATTCCATACAGAAAGTTTCTTGTAAGAGATTGTATACATTTCCAGTAAAATATAACACAAACATACTATGTCAATTGCACTTGACACTGACATTTGTCAATCAGATTTTCTTAATATAGTAGATGTTTCCATGAAAATTTTTTGGTTAAAAAATTATCCAATTGAATCCCTGTATTTTTGATCACGTGCGCGAAAGTAACCAATCAAAGCAAACTTACACTGATAATTACCCTAGGACAATTATCACTTATGTCACTAAGTTGCTAAGTAACAAACACTTTTTGACAGATAATTAAAGATTAATTGTTTTAATTTGAAAATGTCATTTTCACGGTATTTCAGTGAAAATGACGGTTCAATTAATAAAATTATTACTATTAAACGTTTGTATAATAAAACTGGACGTGTCTTGTCTTCTCGTGTCAATGTCAATCTTATTATCGTTACACAGTTGACGTTGAACTTATTCATAGCTACTACTGACATCTATTGGGTGATTTTATAATTATAAAAATTCTGCTAAATACAAACTATTCGAAAATTTAATAATCAAAATTGCAAAAAAATTTCTTACCGAATACCCCTCGATCATTGATAAATACTTATAATTTTATCACAACTTCCTCAAGCACGTTGCTTTTAGGTAACATCCCTCCGCCTTCGGCGTCGGGCGGTTACCAAGCAACGCGCTTTCGGTAACTGTGATAAAATTATTTCGTAATTATCAATGTCCTCGGGATATTATAGCTGATTATAGCACAGCTGGCTGCTTTATGAAATTTAATTTCTTTATAATTTTTCAACTCTATATACATTGAATATGAATTATAAAATTTAATCAAATCGTATAGAAAATAAAACATTCTTTAATATTTATAATAACATGTGAAAAATATTCGTTTTCCGGGAATGGACTGTGTCATATTTTGAGTCAGAGCTCAACGTTTCGCCCGCAGTTGTATGGGGCATCTTCAGGAGCACCTTGTTTAAGATAGTCTATCCCCCTTGCTCCTGAAGATGCCCCATACGACTGCGGGTGAAACGTTGAGCTCTGACTCAAAATATGACACAGTCCATTCCCGGAAAACGAATATTTCTCATGACTCAGACTGTGGAAGCCTACGCAATTATTTAACTTGTGAAAAAATGATATTTAACAGCGTTTTTTCAAGCAAAACAGTTAAAATCTTCAAATGAGAGAACTTCCACTCGACCAATTATCCAATTATTACCAAAATCTATAATCAGCTCTTTATTTGGATGTAACGAAGAGGATTAAGAAAGAATTATAATTTTTAGAATTGTAGTCTTGGAGTTATCGTCGGAGAAAAAATCGTTTAACAGGATATATTTCATAAGTTTAAGTGTTTTTTATTTAAGAACTAAAGAATAATTTTTCTAGTGGATGTAGTGCACATGTGAAAAGACAAAATGTCCTCTTGGAAATACTGGAAGCAATTACTCGTAAGTTTGTGTAGTGTACAATTTCAAAAAAATCCATGTCGTTGTCGAGTAGAAAAGTCCATATGTGGTTGATTAAAGACAAACAGTTTTTTCGCAGATTGGCTCAGTGTCACCCTCAACTCAAGTACAGAACGGCAAAAAGATCGAGACAAATTGTAAAAAAGTGCAACGTACAATCGATAGTCAATTTATTTCTGCCGCAAGCTGCCTGGCTACATTGCCACAACTTTTTTAAACGGTTTACTTAACGAACCAACTTCTGTATTTGTTCATTTTGTTAAGACACCTTCAAGATTTATAACTACCTGCAAAGAAAAGAAATCATAACTGCATAAGGTGCATAATGCGCCAGGAAGTTCACAACGAATTTCTCAATTAAACTTTTATTTTCTCAGTAGTTTACTTTGAAATTGCTCTTCATCTTCATACAAAAAATCTGGTGCGGCCAACACACACAAAAAAGATTAAGCTGATCCTTATTTTTGGATTAGCGAATTTTACTCTAATTTTGGCAGTTTTATTTCTTAAAATATAGTCTAATCTAATCCAAGTAACTACCTTTTTTGATAATAAAAGGATGATTTTAAATACCGGGATAGAATGGAATTCAGCAATCCAAAAATGAGGATTAGCTTAAACGTTTTTGCGAATCTTTAATTTTTATTCACCTAATACATACCTACATATTTACTTATGCTGGAAACTGTATTGATTTTCTTTCCTATTGTTCTATTTACTTTTTACCTTCCGTCACCTTTGGGTAAGGAAGGTACTGTCTTTGGTCAAAAAATTCGGTGGTGAGTTTTTAATAAATAAGCACGTTTTAAGGTCCCTAGAATACGATTTTACTATTTTTACGATGATGTCTGTATGTGTGTGTGTATGGATGTGTGTGTGTGTGTGTGTGTGTGTGTGTGTGTGTGTGTGTGTGTGTGTGTGTGTGTGTGTGTGTGTGACAAAATTTTCGTCTACGATAACTCTACTACAATTCAAAAAATTATAATTCTTTCGTAACTCTTCGTTGCATCCATATGAAGAGCTAATTAGATTTTGGTTATAATTGGTCAAACGGAAGTACCTTTATTTGAAGATTTTAACAGTTTTTCTTGAAAAAACGATGTTAAATATCATTTTTTCACATTTAATGTTATTATAAATATTAAAGAACATTGTATTCTCTATACGATTTGACTAATATTAAATGGATGTAGAGTTATAAAATTTTAAAGAAATTAAATTTCATAAATTAGCCAGCTATGCTAGAAACAGCTACTATATTAAAAAAATTCAGAGTGAAAGATGTCAGTGTCAAGTGCAATTGACATAATCGTAATATATTTGTGTTAGGATCTTTTTGCTCGAAATTTTTTGTATGGAATTTGTATAATATACATACAACTGTCAAAAGTTAATGTACATACAAGAAATTTAGAATCTTTTGAAAGGAACTTTCTGTATGGATTTTATAGAAAATACAAACGCATTTACGAAAATTCTACCGGTAGATACCGCATCTACTGACTGTGTTCGAAAACACGAGTGGTAAAAAGTTACCGTATTCGAAAATTGTTTAATATCTACCAGATCCATGAAGAATTTAATCTCAAAAAAGGTAGTTATGCAAAGCGAAGCGTGCGCGGTAAAAGTGGAAATGTGTTCAAAGTAGGACTCTGCTCAGTTTGTTAACTACGTCAAATTTCTAACCTCATAGGTTATGGATCTACCCTGTTTACCACTTGCGTTCATAAAATATCAATTCCGATAGCTATAACCTGATAAAAAGCTGTTTACCGGTAATATAGTTCACCGATAGAATTTTCGTAAATACCTCATATAACTGACGGAAGGTAATGTGCTGGCCACATCAGATTTTTTCTTTTTAAAACTTTACTATTATTATTTTGAAATTAGTTCTTTGACAGTGACATTTATCTGTCAGTTACATACATTTGAATTACTTCGTAACCAAGAAGTTTTGTTTGTTTAAAGCATAGGCTTCGGGATTTAAATTATAGATAATTTTAAAAATTTATCCATAAATTATGTACAAAAAGTATTAATGCAAATCTGTAGAATATTTAATAATCTCTAATTTTTATAATAACATTAATTTCGAAAAAATAACATTTAAAGGTATTTTTCGAAGAAAAACTATTTTGAGCTTCAAGTAAAGTGCCTTTTTCGGTTATCCGATTTACAGTAAAATCTAATGGGCTCTTTCCATAATAGAAAAAGATCGAAATACAAGGTTTCAAATTTTTCTGAGTGATAGTATTTCAGTTAGAGTGGAGGATCGACACATACATACATACATACATACATACATACATACACACATATATACACACACACATACATACACACACATTCACACAGACATCATCGTGAAAATGTTAAAATTGGTTTCTTGGGCCCTATTTACCAAAATATCGATATATGATTTTTAGCACGATCCCTATACCTCCCTTACCAAGGGTAGCGAGGTAAAAATTGTAATAGTGTACACTCAGCTGTCCAAAAATATAGGTAGATACACTTATAAGTAGCTGATTTGAACTTTATGGAGACGGTGTATTACAGTGCACTTTTTGATTTATTACTCTAATAACGAGAAATCTATGTTAGCACTTCATTTAAGCTACCCAACAGCAATAAACCTGATGTCCTTAGTCACTGATGACTAGACCAGATAGCACACTTTTAGATGCGTGATATTCCTCAATTCTGTTCCCCATCCCTCAAAAACAAGGTAGCAAGTGGCGTCATATATATCTTCCACGTGTTGAGATAACCATCGCACAACATTGTTAACGTGATTACCACCGTGACACGTGCAGTTCCGTGTTGTAGTGTCATTGCCGTATGTTTGGAGTTGTCTTACTGACGGACTACATGTGTACGGAAGGATGGAGCGATTAATTTCATCGAGGGAGCAAGGGAATCATTTTCGGACATTTAAAACAGCTAGAGTCCATATACTAGTAATAGTATATTATGATATAATAGCCGAGTCAATAAAGGATTTTACTTCTAAACCCACAAAAACAGTTCCGATTTTAATGATGTTTTTTTTTTAAATGTTTGTTATATTCAATTATTCAAAATCAGAAATATTTCAGCTGGGGCGCTCAATTATTTATACAGGATGTCCGGATTTTGAAAACCACATTGGCGTCTCGGGAATTATAAGAGATTTCAGTTATATAACCTACAAAAAAAATTTGAAAATTTAAAACAGGTTATTAATTTATACCTTGTTCCATTTACGCCATTCAGTATTGCGGAGCATAGAGAATAGTTTTGACATTTCTGATTGGCTGAAATTAGAGACAAGCGACAAGTTTATCCAATGTAATTTCGGCTACTTCAAATTTACGCTGTTGCCAGTACCATCTACTGAATGGCTTAAATGGAACAGCATAATGTAGTTAACAAACTGAGCAGAGTCCTACTTTGAACACATATTTTCAATTTTAACGCCCGCGCTTCGCTTTGCATCTGTACCTTTTTTTGAGATTAAATTCTTCATAAATCCGGTAGATGAATCTACTAGATATTGTACAATTTTCGAACACGGTAACTTTTTACCACTCGAGTTTTCGATAAAATCTATACAGAAAGTTCCTTGCAAAAGATTCTAAATATCTTGTATATACATTACCTTTCGATAGTTGTATGTATTTTATACAAATTCCATACAGAAAGTTTCCATAAGATTCTATATTTCGAGCAAAATTATAACACAAATATACTACGAATCTGTCAATTGTCACTGACATCTTTCAATCAGAGCATAGCTAGCTAATTTTTGAAATTTAATTTCTTTATAATTTTATAACTCTATATCCATTTAATATAAAGTATAAAATGCAGTCAAATCGTATAGAGAATACAATGTTCTCTAATATTTATAATAACATTAACTGTGAAAAAATGATATTTAACATCGTTTTTTCAAGAAAAACTGTTAAAATCTTCAAATGAGGGTACTTCTAATCAGCTTCATATGGATGCAACGAAGAATACGAAAGAATACACACACACACACACACACACACACACACACACACACACACGCAAACACACACACGCGCGCGTACACACACACACACACACACACACACACACACACACACACACACACACACTGACACACACCCACATACAGACATCATCGTAAAAATAGTAAAATTGTATTCTAGGGACCTTAAAACGTGCTTATTCATTAAAAACTCACCACCGAATTTTTTGACAATACCTTCCTTACCTAAAGGTGACGGAAGGTAAAAAGAAGGTTCCGTTTTAATTATTAATATTCGACCATCAAAAACCGCAAAGGGTCGAAAGTTTGCTGAGGTTGATAATGACATATCATATGTCAAATTATTTAACATGTATTTATTTCTATGTCCAGAGAATATATCTACGGATAGAGTGTTTTTGAAATACGCCAATGGAAAATGCATTAAAGAAGTACTTGGAATTAATACTTTTGGAAGATGCCCTTCTCTTCTGACGCGTTTCTTAAATCTTCCTAACGCTACAAAGTATACCGAACACGCGTTTAGGCGCAGTTTTGCCACAATCATGGCAAACAGCGGAATAAGTGTGGATGAAATAAAGCGCCAAGTAGGATGGAAATCATCAACGGTAACGAGTGGATATATTGAAGAATCCATACAGAACAAAATATCAGTCATGAAACGCATTGCAGAGGCACTTACCAGTACACATAAATAAAGTATATTAAAAGATAATATATAGACATTCCAGCAAATGGAGACAGCGAGATCATAAATACCCAGCTAAAATCCTGTAATTTCCATATTGCTGACAACAAAAATTGTAATTTTTATATAAATTTCAACAAAAACCAATAATAATCATTGTTTTAGTTGTTATTCATATTTATTGTCATATTTCATTACCTAATAATTCCGTAGGCTTCCACAATCTAAGTCATGAGAAATATTCGTTTTCCGGGAATAGACCGTGTCATAATTTAAGTCAGAGCTCAACATTTCGCCCGAAGTCGTATGAGACATCTTCAGGAGCAAGGGGGATAGTACTGCCTTAAACAAGGTTACCCGACGTGTCAACCACGCTAGAGGCCGAGTTTAAGCAACAAGAGGGGGAGACTCAGTTTACACGTCGGGTAACCTTGTAAACTGAGTCTCCCCCTTGTTGCTTAAACTCGGCCTCTAGCGTGGTTGACACGTCAGGTAATCTTGTTTAAGACAGTACTATCCCCCTTGCTCCTGACGATGCCCCATACGACTGCGGGCGAAACGTTGAGCTCTGACTCAAAATATGATACAGTCCATTTCCGGAAAACGAATATTTTTCATTACCTAGGTAACTCAAAAATTTAGCGTGTTTTAATGATTGATTTACGTACGCTTTTGCGTGTTTTAAGAGCGATTATGATGCATGTACAATAAAAAATGTTTATGTAGATAGATTTACGTATTTCATGTTTCGAAAATTTTTCTGGCAATATTAACCTGGTATATTATTAAACAATTATTATGTATTTATTATTTCCAGTGACAACTAGATTAGACCTTATTTAGTAAGAAAATTTTGGGTGTAAAATTTTGTTACATACGTTATTAGGAGTAACAGATTTGAAAGAAAAAAACAACTTTTTTGTGCTTAAATCATCTGCGTAAACATTTCCATTTGTACTTGTAAGTTCGTTTGGTATGACAAATGTGTTGTAAGCGTTGTGTCTTCCCCCTAAAGTTGAAGGCTCTTGTGCAAAGATTAAACAACGATAAATTCCCGCATTCATGGTCAAGGTAACATAAATTTCCCGTCAAAGTCTCAAGCACTGCGTTAGTGCTCATGCAATAGATCCTCCGAGACAACGAGGTGATAAAGAGTCTGTTCTACCCACCACCAGAGGGGAGCCGCCCGTTTACGATCAGCCAATCACAAGCCATGTAACATTGATTATTATTCAACTATTCCATTCAAGCAAATTTGATTTGCCAGAGCAAACTAGCTATTGTAATGTGGGTTCATAATTGATAAGATGTACTGAATGCTACTTACAATCAATTTAAATTCACCAATCATACGGTAAATATTTTATAGGGTATACATTTTCTTTTCATTGTCTGCGGTATGTAAATAATGTGGGTTACGTTTCATAAATTGTGTTAGGGTTCGTGAAAGTAAGTCTTGTATGAACTTATCTTAACATATGAACAAACTTAAAAAAAAATCTGATGTAGCCAACACCAAACCTCCCGCTATTTGATTTTTATTAATTTAACTATACATACTTACATATTTAGTTATTGCGGAAGCTATATTAAGATCCATTCCATATAACCAGGGCCGTGCGGTGATATGGAGCAAAGAATCAATCGCTCCAGGCGCCTTTTGTAAAAAGGCGCCCACTGTAATCACTAGGCAAGCAGTTAGCCCAAGTTCGTCCTATATTCTTCTATTTTGATCTAAATAAATGAAAAATGAACTCTTTTGTAAATATTTCTCTTAGGGCGCCAAATTGAATATTATATTTCTCATGGGATGCCAAAATTAATATTATGTGCTCCAGGCGCCAAAATACTGCCGCACGGCCCGACATATAACTATGGTTCTATTTACTACTTTCTTTTTAAAACGTTACTATTATTAATTTGGAATGATTAGTTCTTTGACAGTGACATTTATCTGTCAGTTGCATACATTTGAGATATGAACTGTGTAACCAAGGAGTTTTACTTGTTTAAAGCTAGGCCCCGGGATTAAAATTATAGATAACGCATCCATAAAATATATAGAAAAAGTATTTATGCAAATCTGTAGAAAATTTTATAATCTTTAATTTTTATAATAACACAAATCTAGAAACTAACATTAGAAAGTATTTTTCGAAGAAAATCTATTTTGAGCTTCAAGTAAAGTGCCATTTCCGGTTGTCTGATATACACCAAAATCAAATGGTCTCTTTCCATATCAGAATAAGGTAAAAAATACAAGGTTTCAAAATTCTTTGAATGATAGTATTTGAGTTAGAGTGGAGGATCCACACACACACACACACACACACACACACACACACACACACGCACGCACGCACGCACACACACGCACGCACGCACGCATGCACGCACACACACGCACGCACGCATGCACGCACGCACGCACGCACGCACGCCCGCCCGAAATTGGACAATCCTCCCATTGTACCTCAAACTCGACCAATAGAAGAATTTTGATCAATATTGACCAGAACAGTGTACGACAAGGGATGGGAAACTGAAAATTACGACATCGCATTTACCAAAAGATTCGAGAAATCGATCCAGATGTTGTCGAGAGGATGATGGGACAAGTCAGAAGAAAATTAAGGGCCATTGAAGATAACGGTCCATTATCAATAATTTTAATGTTAAATATTAATTGTTACACTTATTGTTAATTGTTTTAATAATTAGTTTTAAAAGTAAAAGAGTTTTTAAATAGGTATAAGTATCTAAAAAAAAAAAAAAATCTCAAAACTTTAGGACCATACATTATATGCGGTGATGATATATTATCATTATCATTTTCATACGCCTTGCTGTCCCTTACAATTATTATTGCCATTCCAAGTTGCGACACTTCTTAGATTTTACGGTTCTCTATTTTGATTTCTTTATGCTTATTCTCAATTATTTAGAGCATTAATTTAATTATATTTCACCAAAGTAGTTGAGGGTTAAATGCATGACAGTGAATTCTTAATTTCTTTTTGTTACGAAAATGTAAAAATAATTTATGTTGTTAGTTATTTATTATTATCGCTAAACTTCTAAAGAAAACTTTGAAAAAAGTTTATCAACTGGGCATGAATTATTAATGCCCAAAACTGCAGGATTACGTTGCGAAAATGGGGACGGAGACATTCACCTTCTCAGATAAAAATAATTCAAGTTTAATATCTTATCAAATTGCCCATTTTTTAACTATTTGTACCTTCCGTTAAGGCAGATAAGACTTACACGCTTAAAATCAAAAGAAATAGATATCAACAGTGGCGGATTTACGCATCGGCACAGTAGGCACGTGCCTACGGCGGCAAATTTTCGGGGGCGGCAATTTTTTTAGAAATGGAAATTTTTAATAAATATTCGCCGATCAAAAAGCGCGACGAAAACATTTTCTGATGGTAAATTCATATAAACTAAGGTTTTTTAAATACTTATTATTAGTCTATGCTATTCCAATTTGTAATTATCGTGTTTTTCAGGGACTTAGGTGATGGAATATGTGCTCTATTTTCAAAAAATATCCAAATAATTGAAGTCATGTTTCATAGTTTTCAGGGCAGGTGCGAATGGTGCACTGCAACCGCACTACGCCCCAGCCTTCAAAGGAAAAGGGCCCCGCGATTTGTAAACAATTCATATTCATTTACTTCTAATTAGTTCAATATTTTTGTATTCTTTAAAATTTTAATCTTACAACTCTTCGGTTTAAAAAAATGATTACAACAATAAAATTATTGATTACAATAATGAAAATGACTAATTACATAAATAATTATATATTTTACTTTTCAATTTTTCACTCCCTTCTTAATTTGCCATCCATAGTAAATGTCTAAGCAGCGTAATGCCTTGGCGGTCATTCAATCTCAAAATCTTATGTACCAACATAAAATGAAAATGAAAGAAGTATTGTGCTAGTTACAACAATTTTTTTTATGAGATTAAAAAAGCTGTCAATCTGATGGTGCAAGTCTTAGATGTTCGGAGAAACTACCTATACAGAATACGAATTAGTAATATTTTTACTGACGTTTTTTTTTAAAGAAAAGTCAGTTTATAATTGATTGACCCTCGTGTATTTCAAAGGCTCCACGTCGGTAATTGTAACGTATCTTGAATTTTACATTTATTAAATTATTCAAAATTCAAACTCCTTTTGATTTAATCAAAAGTAAATCTAAAGCGAAAAGTAGAAACATTTTTGTTAAAAAAAAATATGTAAGTAGGTATTTTTTAAAATAATAAAAGCATGTTTACGGATAGTTTTGTCATTGAAATGAAGGAGGTATTAGCATAGAAGCTGAGTCCATATGCCATCTCAGTAAATGCTGGGTGACGCATTTAATATTTAATAGATAAAGCGACGCAAGAAGAATTGTCATAACTATAAATATATTAAGAAGTAGTCTTCAATTGCAGTGTTTAATTTCTTTCTAAGTTTTGTTCATGGATTTTCTCGCCGTATTCTTGTTCTCTTTAATTCGTCGCGCAGTTCAGCTTTAAGTCTTGTTTGTTTTGCTTGGCATTGTCCTGTGCATTTTTGCTTGCGTGTTCGGATGCTGTGTAGCTGCACCAATTTGCAGATGGCATGAATTGTCTGAGCTGTTGTTACTGATTGATGAAGACGAACTACCGAACAAAATCTCTGAGGATTGCCAAAATACGACAACGGAGAGCTGGAATTATTATTGTTCTTATATTTTTTTATTCTATACAATTATCTTTTACGGGGTAACGACACATTGATTTATCAATGGTAGACTTGGCATTGAGGGTGGTATGTTTAAATGTAAATGGGTAGTGTAATATATGGGCTGTGACACTAGCTCCACGCAGGCAGCGGAAGCCAAGAGAACTAATGCTCAGGAAGTGCGAGGGTGTGGACCTGTTCGGACCTGCATGCACAGGACAAGGGCATATATCATCACTGAACGCAGGAAGATGCGTCACAGGAACTAAAAATTACAAATATTGGGATGGATCAATTTTTTGGTGAACTGGAGGTTTTATCGAATATGAGGGGCATTGCTAAAATTCGCGGAAAATTTAAAATAGAACACACTTTACGTTTTGTAAGTCGCTTTATTGCTTCTCAAAATATTCGCCTTTAGCATCATACATTTTTACATTCGATGAAACCAATCTTGAACGAGATACCTCCGAAACAAGTGATTTAAATGCTCCAATGGCCTGTTCAAGCGATGAAAAACACTAGCCGAAATTTGACGTAGTTAACAAACTGAGCAGAGTCCTACTTTGAACACATTTCCACTTATAACGCGCGCGCTTCGCTTTGCATCACCACCTTTTTTTGAGATTAGTTCTTTATGAATCCGGTAGATGAATCTGGTAGATATTGTACAATTTTCGAACACGGTAACTTTTTACCACTCGTGTTTTCGAACACAGTCGGTAGATGCGGTATCTACCGGTAGAATTTTCGTAAATGCCTATGTATATATTCTATAAAATCCATATAGAAAGTTCCTTGCCAAAGATTATAAATTTCTTATATGTACATGACCTTTCGACAGTTGCATGTATTTTATACAAATTCCATACAGAAAGTTTTGAGCAAAAAGATCCTATATTTCGAATAAAATTATAACACAAATACACTACGAATCTGTCAATTGACACTGACATTTTTCAATCAGAATTTTCTTAATATAAGCTGTATTCTTTTTGACCCAATTGTATCTCAGCTCAGTACATAACTGCGTTGAGCTAAAGTGAGTTGTGATTTTGCAAAAAGAACAAGTTTTATTCCATTTTATCATTTCCTTCTTAACCGATAGCATTTGCTGTAACAGCTGTCAAATTTATTGACATTTTTTTGATCTATGATACTGTTTATAAACGAAAAATGGATAATGTTGAAAATATATTACTTGGAAGTATATCTGTATATGTGAATCTAAATTTTGTTGAATTATATAACCTTGAAATGCAAACTGAGTGTTTCAAATCATTTTGAGTTTTGTAAACTTGTAGTGTAGCATCGGAAAGGGGGGAAGTGAGTTTACTCAGAACAACTCAAATCAGTTGTGTCAGAAAGAACAACGATTTCCTGAGTTTATCTGAAGTGATCTGAGATAAGCTGAGATTTTGTCCAAAAAGAATACAGCTATTGTAGCTGTTTCTAGCATAGCTAACTAATTTATGAAATTTAATTTCTTTATAATTTTATAACTCTATATCCATTTAATATGAAGTATAACATGCAGTCAAATCGTATAGAGAATACAATATTCTTTAATAGTTATAATAACAATAAATGTGAAAAAATGATATTTACCATCGTTTTTTCAAGAAAAACTCTTAAAATCTTTAAATGAGGGTACTTCTGGTTAAACAATTATAACCAAAATCTAATCAGCTCTTCATATGGATGCAACGAAGAGGAATACGAAAGAATTATAATTTTTGGAATTGTAGTATTAGAGTTATCGAGGACGAAAATTTTGTTACACAAACACACATATACACACACATCATCTTAAAAATAGTAAAATCGTATTCTAGGTACCTTAAATCGTGCTTATTCATTAAAAACCACCGAATTTTTTGACCGAAGACAATACCTTCTATACCTAAAGGTGACGGAAGGTAAAAGTGTCAAATTTTACGAATATGACAATTGCCTAACGCTGGCAATACTAGGAATACTCTTTTTCGCGAATTTTGGCATATTATCAACTAAGGGACTCATAAAATCAGAATGCTTTTTGATGCTATAGTTTGGTTTTTTTAAAACATAAAAATGCCTATGGGATTCCAGAAAATGGATACCAGGACCTTACCGATAGATGTGACTACTTTTGCTTTCTTCTGAAGCAAAGATTCATGATGAAATTTATTCAAGCCAATCTGAGAAGCTTGCCATCGAATTCATTTATTCTCAGCAAGCAGCAAGCGTGGCACTTAATTTGAGGCAAAACTGGTTCATACTAAAATCATTTTTAAAAAGTTATAATTGACGGTTCTCTAAAATTATATTGTGAACTTATTATAAGCTAGTTTTTGTAATTTGTTTGTAAATGTACACTAGCCGAACTATTATGAGCCTGGATTTATAGATAGTAATGGTGCTATTCTGTACCGTTCTATAAGCTCTATAGACTATGTAAGTAACCAATGTTACAGGATGTAAGCAAATTGCTATTCTGTAACCAAGTTACAGTACTGTAAGCGCTACAGAGTTATAGAAATTTCCATAAATCTTACAGCGCCAAAATCTTGACTGTAAAGTATTTACAAAACATATTGAAACGTCAAAAATATATTTTAAACGTGAAATTTTATATAATTTTTTTAACAAATATGGAAATTAAAAGCAAAAGTGAACAATTTTTATTATCTATTTATCTATTATTAAATTAAAAATATAGGTAATTATACTTCCTACCAATTCTTATAGAAATTTATGTTTAATAAAATATTTTAGCATGAAAATAGAGAAGATTTTTCCAGACTTATCAAAATCCATTCATATCAGTGTACCAGATAATGAATTACATTACTAATTAAGAATTGTTTTTAAACAAACTCACTGTAAAACTTTAATTAAAGTGACTTTTTTCTTTAATATAAAATTGAATAATTTTAAATAGCTATACTTCATTCAAAGCTAAAGACAAGGGCAGTTTCCGCCAGTCAAGATAATATGAAGAAAACCCTACCTACTTGTATGAGTACGAGTACAGATTACTGGTAGAGAACTGTTCACAGTGTCATAGAATAATTGAAACAGTCATTAAATAATGACTGCATAATTAATATTAATAGATCACACTAGCGAGAAGAAAAGATTACAAAAATTAAAACACATTAGATAAAAAAAAAATTATTAACAATGACAAGCATTGATTACAACAATGACATAAATTGATTATCTGCAAAAATCAAAACATATCGTATTTTGATACAATAATTATATATTTCATTTAATCATAAACATATGTGTAAATCTGATGTATTTATAGAAATTAATAATAATGAAAAAATCGCGATGGAATCTATTACTTATTCAACTACATAAATATATTATGGAATATGTATCTTTGAACCAACATACCTACCATTTTATAGTGTGTTATGTATATAACAATCGTTTCTATTTCATATTTTTTAGAATGTTTACAAAATTACTGTCAAATATACTGTAACATATTTGACAGCTAGACAGGAATGAAGTTAGGCATTCTATAAGAATAACTCTGTAGCGAGACTTGTTATAGAGGGAGTTATAGACTAGGTAATTTTACTTCTCTGTAAGCTCTCGTCTTACAGAGCTCTATAGCTTATAGAGTCTATAGAGTTACAGTCTTACAGAGCAAAGTTACAGAATAGCACCATAATCAATATCTTTTCCAAACCTTTTTCTCGCATTAAGCCACCGTGTATAAAAATGTAAGCTGCAATTTTTTTTGTGTAACAGTTTCCTACACTCGTACACATTACAATTTCAATTAGCCTGCATAATATGTACAGCAATAACCTAAACATCTGAATCTCATTTCTATTTAAATAAATGCAGGTAGAGTCCTTATTAAAAATTCACTTTGAAACAACGGTACCGTGAGAAATTGTTTGAAATTTGAATATTATTGTAGTATTTGAATATCCCTTGGCAGGTGGGGGCGTGGTAATTAAAAATTCACTTTGTAGCGCGCAGCATCTGTGGCCATGTGAGATTCCGCCATCCAGTGCCAGTGCGACTGTCTTTGTCCAGAGAAATTATTCAACGACACTAACACGATTAATCTCTTCCTCTTTTACGTTTAACCGACTCTTTATGCTTTAATCTAATCATACCAGTAAACAATTCATTCGGGAATCTTCAGCGTTTCACTTTATTATTTTCATAAGATAAGCAAAGCATTAAATTGTGTTAAATAGTCGGTATATCATTCCAAGGAAAATTAATGTGTTTAATCTTTTACTTCTTTTATTATACAAACAACATTGTGCACGAATAGTGTGATACATGAAACAGATGTACAGTTTTTATAATAAATAATCTTCTTCCCGTTTGTGTTAGTAGCGATATTGCAGTCCTACCGCGTGTTAAGTCTTCTAGGATGGGAAGTAGCAATCCTAGATGCTAGTCCCCGTCTTATCCCGGATACATTCCCTTTAGGCTTTCATCAAGTGCCAGCTTTGTCCTTGTCTGGATCCCAGAAAGCTCTGGCCCTCCCAACCATTGTCAACTGTTAATTGGATCAGATAATTGATAGCGCGTCATCTATCACCATCGATACCGCAACAAACAAATCACTACCCAATATACACCCATTATTATTGCACAAATAGTTTCTCATGAAAAACCGCAGTGGCGGCGCTAAAGGGGGGCCAGGGTAGGCACGTGCCCACCCGAAAAAGACTTGTGCCCTCCCATTACCAACATACAAATAATAATTTTGGTACATAAAATATTTGTCAATAAAATTTCATTTTTAATTCTGAACATTATTTGTATTTATACTATTGTCCTAAAATTAATTAATTATTCCCTGCAATTCATAAAAAAGTAAACACTCGGTATATGTAATTATTCGAATGTGGATACCTGTGTCTTTGTTTCGTTTCATGTGTATGTATATGAAAAAATATCATATACGTATCTTTATTATTAAAATAAACGGGTGCTCACCAGGCGCAAATGCAAGAGACGCGGGGTAATTGTGGTAACTACCCCCCTCTACCCATAAGCCATGAATTGATAAGAAAAATCAAAATCAAACAACCGCAAATATTATAATTTAAGATAAAATTAAATACGTGTTGTATTTTACTCTGTTAATATTTATGGCTTATTTTGAAATAATAATGTTGATTACAAAATATGGATGTCAATTAAAAGGCAATTTGACATTGAATGAAAAAAAGTTTGCCTGCGGTGTCTTTTTTTCGGTTACATTTGCATGAACTTTTACGCCCCCCCCCCCCCCCTGATGCCTTGTGCCCACCCTATATTTACATCCTGGCGCCGCCACTGGAAAAACGCTCGTTGCGTCGCTGAAGTGCGCGACGGCTTTAAAGCTGCGTTCAGAGCTACTGAATTATAAATTACAATTAGTAATTACAAATAGTAATCGGTTGCAGCGTCTTAAAACTGCCGGTTTTAAATCTGAAATAGCGTTTAGAATTAGCACTTAGTGAAAGTGACATCTATTGAAAAATCGATGAAGCAATCTATATAAATAAAAAATAAATTATTTTTATTAAACAATGGACCTTTTCAATTTAAAGAGATAGAAGATATGCGCAATGGAGATCTGCGCATAGTAAGAACAATTGAAATCTAAGACGTTTCTTTCTAAAAAATTTACACGTAAAATGTGAGAATTTTTTTTTACAACTTTAAAAAACATCCCGAAAGAAGTTACAAAAGCTTTTATTGGATCTAAAATGTCTAACGATGTAAATTTTCACCGAGAATACATGTATTTTAATGATAGCAATATTTTTGACGTTTCGTTTGACAGCAGTTGTTCGCGCCATTTTCTTACTATTTGTAGAGATAGAAAGAGACAGCCGTTAATTTGAAAAGGTCCATTCTAAACAGAGTAGTATTTTTTGTTTGAACACTATACTTGAACACTATAATTGACGGATAAAAATATTTCGGATCATATTTTCTATTTTGATAAAAATAGGGTTAGAAATGAAAGACATTCTGTAAAAAGTGACAAGTATAGGTACATGTGATTCTTCGTCTTTCTATATTCTTATATTTATTACAATATCCTGCATCATATACCACATTTAAAACAGATTATATGCGCTGTGCCGTTCGACGTTTCTGACAGAAAGAGACAAGATGATATATCTGTCGCACTTACCACTTATCACTTACACTTAACGTCTTAATTTTGTCGCTGTGAACGCTAGCGTTGTTTGCCATTAACTCAAAGTTGCTATATTAATTGTAAGTCGCCACACATTCCTGTCTAAGCACACTTCTTTCGCCTCGGCCACATTCATAATCGCATTCATACACGCTCTTCTTCTCTTCTCACTTGGAAACTTTCTCTCTTTTAGCACCTTATCAATCACATCCATCCACTTACACACTGAAAGGCCACACAATCGAACACCCTCAATTTGACCAAGATATACGCTTAACAAGCCGTTCACTCTTCATTCTCTCCACATGACCAAACCATCTCAACTAGCTCATTCCTACTCTCTTAAGATTTGTCGTCAGATTATTTTACAGTGAAATTATGGTATAAACTATTTTTATGAAGTTATGATTAGGAATTGATTGAGTATGGTCCAATCCAAAATGCGGAAGACTTGAAGAAAACCATCAAAAAAGTTAAAGATAAATTTTAACAGAAATAATGATTGACAGAAAGAAACGACAATAATTTAAAAATAATAAATAATAAAATTATTAAAAGAAAAAGACAAAAAAATCATCTGCAGTAAATGAATTTGCGTTCATTTCTTATTCATTTTTTAAATTGAATTTTATTTTGTCATTCCTTCAAAATGCGTTTTAAAAATGGAATTTAAATTTCCATTTATAAAAACAAATTTACATGGTATATTAAAATACTTTTAAAAGGACCACCCTAAGGATTTGAAGTTTGCGACTATTATCAAGGGACTAGATGTTTGAAAAGTCTAATAATTCATAACACACGATAAAGACCAACTCGGTAAAATTTTAAAATAACGATAAAATAATTACGAACTCGAAATAGTATTTTTGTATCCGTGCGGTTGGCAATAATTGCAATGCATTTATCCCGAATTTCCACTTGGTGCAAGTGGAGAAATTTAAATGTAAATATAGGCCGTCAGAATGTAAATTGGAAGCGAAATAAAATAGTTAATTTAAAGCAATTTCACGGCATGCACATACGGAATTCAAATTCCAATTTTTCATTTAGACCAATCAGCATCTCATTACTTATAACAAAACAAACATCACAAAGATAAAATTTCAATTGTTAGAGGGTGGTATGTATCAGCTACACATCGATAAGGGTGGATAAAATTAAAGGGGAGAAATATATTCGATACCCTCAGGGAAAATTACACAACATGTGGTCAGATCGCCTAACAAGAAGATATTTATTAAATTTATAGGGTAGGTTTAAATAGGATAACATATTTTCAGGTAATTGCAGAAAATAATACTGGTATTTATCTTTAAATTATTACCTAAAAATATTTTTCTAAATATGTCGTAAAAGTAAGGTTGTATTTATTATAATACTGGCTACCAGCTAAACAAAAAATCTGAAGTGGCCAGCACATAACCTCTCGCCAGATATTTTACCTGGTTGTACGCATAAAACGAAAAATATTTTTAGCTGAGTACGTAGCATCATCTAATTAACTTCACCGGGTAACCGTTCTTATTTAGATCGTTTTTAATATTTTGTAATTATTGGCAAAATTTCTTTCGGTGTTGCAGATATAGTCCGAGGTCGAACATATGAGGTTTTGATAATTTCCTCCTTTGTAGTTTTTTAATGATTGGAATTATAGTTAAGGTATTGTCTGGTATTGGTGTGTTGGTTTACGGTAAGGTACACTGATATTACTAGTCCATGGTTCGTTTTCTTTGTTAAAACATCCAAGAACGGAAGGAATTGTGAACCCAAGGTCTTATACTGGCTGTAACTAGTGTTAATTCTTTAAAAAATTCCTTGTATAAATTCGCTATAACTGAAAAGAACCCATCAGCAAACCATCTTCTTTTACAAAAATCTATCTTTTTCTTGGAAATATGACAAGAAGATTTTGTGGTTGTAATTGTATTAGCTTAAAAGTTTCTTTTTCCTTGAAGTGGCTGAATGATTGGTAATAGAAATTGTGATAGTTTGTAAGTAGGAGAATTTATGGAACTTTTAACGGGTTTCTGAGATGCTTATATCTTTCTAATGCATTTTTGGAAGCCCCCCGTACAGGTGTGGAAGCTTGCTAAAATATGGAGTGAGATCTGTTCGTGTTATAACGGAATATCATTCTTTATACTTCTTAAGAGTACGGTACACTTTGTTTTCTATAGACGTAGTAGAATGTTTTCCAAGTTTCTTAAAATTTCCTTGATTCAAAAGCTCTTCTATTTTCTGATCATATAAATTGGTATCCAATATTACTGTAACACTTCCATTATCTGCGGGTAGAATCTTGGTTGTGTTATTTTTCAATGCTTTATTTTTCTCGTTTTAAGATCAAGTTTGATCATATAAATTTTTGCTTCAGAATTTTCCTCACTCTCCATTTATTAATAACATAATACAACTTTTAAACGAAACTAAATGTTAGTACAGAATTTTCTATATTTTAAATACTATTTTTAGGAGCGTTTTTTTATATTTCCAAATTCGTATTATCCAACACTAAAACTAATTTATTACTTTGTGGCAATATAATGATAAATTTAAAATAAACTGGAGATGAGGCTGATCATGCTAGAATTTTCCCGGGCCGCTGAATCTTCCCAATCCGGCCCTGCAAATAATGATGGGTGTATATATCTACATCGTTTCAGACTCGTTCTCATTGGTGAAGTATGTGACGTCAAACTAAATCAGAATCATAAAGTTTGGATCTTGCAATGTTTGGCTTTATGATCTGGATTTAGAGACACTAAATTCTAAAGTGTGAATGGAGTCATTACATAATATGCGGCCAAAGTCTTTAAATCTAAAGTATAAACCATAAATCTAAACCTAATTTTCATTTGTGAATGTATCTTTATAGTCAAATCAGTATAAACCTTCATCATTATGGTGCATTCATTCCAAATTACAAGCAATGCTAAAACTTAAGAAAGGAGGAAACATAGCTACTTTTCATAAATTGCATGCTTTCATGAAAAGCGTTAATAAAGGCTACGAGCCGAAAAAATCTTTCATGCTTTCGGAAGGACAGTTAAGGGAGGTTTTTATTGAAGTCCCAGATAATATGTATTTATTTTTGAAGGTAAGCGCGAGCGCGAGATTATGATATTGTGATATTCTCCAATCAAACAACAATATCAAACTGCACCTATCTTCCCATCACTATTTTGTTACGTGAAACGAAGTATAATAATGACTGAATTTGTCATTAATATGTAATAAAATTTAAACCCTTGCTCTTAGAAAATATGAAATTAAAATAAAAAGTTACAGACATAATATCAAGTTTTGTTAATAATAAATCTGATGTGGCCAGCACATAACCTCTCGCCAGATATTTTACCTGGTTGTACGCATAAAACGAAAAATATTTTTAAATACAAATACATATATTCACGTCTCACTACAAAATAATTATTTTAATATAAATTATGTACAATACATACATTTTCTTTATATTCAATATCCTGAATTTTTTTCTACTTTCCTTTTCTTTTTCTTTTATTCGTCATTTTTTCGCAAATTCCTTTTATATTCTTTTTTACGTATATTCTTTTGCGTTGTTGACTTTTTTTTTTATTTTCATAATCTTATGATGTACAAATATTTTTAACAGTAACATACAAATATTTTTGACAGTGACATTTATGTGTCAATTACAAACATTTGAATTTCTTGCCTTGAAGTAGTTTTATCTGACTATTTCACTCATAAATATATAAACCAATCCAAATTCAGGATTCTACCTAGTTACCAAGTTTCACTTCGATAAAACACTGTCACAAAAATATTTTCGCACCCTTTAAGCCAATAAGATGTCGTATTTTTACAAGTGAGTTTTGATAAGCGAAATTTTTTTGACGTTTTAGATATATATTGTTTACATACCTGTCAAAGTCTGTATAATTTCAGTGTTATCAGTTTTTATTAAAAACGAGTCGATTCGGACAGGAATCTATTGAAAACGTTGAAAAAGCAAACTGAAACATAATACCTCTAAACACAATAAAATTTACAAGATTTTTGTCAAGAAAAAAATTATATAAATGATTACCTGATTTTTATTTTGGAAATAGTCATCCGAATACCATTCGTGGTTAAATTTTATCCTGGAAAAATTTTCCGATTGCTTTACTCGAGCCTGTTGCCAATTTATCTCGTGACATTGATCAAAAATCACTCGTTTGACAACTCGTGATTTTTTTGTCAATGTCACTCAATAAATTGCTAGGCAATCGGCTCTCGTAACAATCTGAAAATTTTTCCGGCAAAAATTTACCACTTATGATATTGTATATGAGAATTTTTACATGAAATTATTTTATATGCATTTCTTTATCTCTAAATCTATAGAATATATAATAATGAATTTATATTTATCGAATAAAGAATTTAACGTTCTTTAATATAAGTATTTACATAAATTTTCGATAAATAATATTTAGATGATATTTTTCTTGTAACTACTACTTCCGATTGTCCAATTGTTATCAAAACTTAATCAACTCTTCCCATTATTGTTAGATTGAGGAATCCGTAGTTAAAAATGTCTTAAGTCTTATAGTATTTGAGAAATCGTGGATCCAACATCCACACACACATACGGACATCATCGTAAAAATGTTATAATCTGATTCTAGGGACCTTAAAACGTACATATTCACTAAAATCTGGATATGCGATTTTTAGCATGAATCCAATACCACTCTTAGCGAGAGGTAAAAAGGAACAATTTTCTAACAGACTTTGTATAATTGGTAAAAACATAGAGCCTCTTTTCGTTCATTTGGAAAAGCGTAAACGATTCCCTTAATCTGCCAACAGAAAGCGATTGGTTCACTTATACATAAGTAATAATCCGTGTTAAAATATTTATTATATCCTTTGTTAATATTATTATTGTAATAAATTCGTCAATAAGAAAAATGATTATATAAAAGCCGAAACTAATCTGTTGAATCGCCTGCACACTTCATAGTGAATAAATAATACATTTAATAAACCATAACCACCTTAGCTGTAGTTGGACGAACTGAACATGCAATCCTTCGATTATCTCTGTTATGTTGTTACAAAACACAATGAAACTAAACATTTTAAACATTTTATCTTATTTTTGCCTTTGAACCCTGTCGCACTGCTGTGGGATAAAATTAAATTATAAAAACAAAATCAACAATAATTGTTAATCAGCTGCAGAAGAATTTGCAAAACATTTGGAAATCATAATAAATATACAATATTGTACAATTGCGACACTTGTGCCCAGTTGCACCGCTGACACTTAAATTGTGAGCTCGGGCCTGTTCCACCAAAAACTTTGGAACTTTGCAATTTTCACTTTTCATAGTGCCACCGTTGATATACATATTTTCTACAAATCTATTAAGTGGGCTCCTTAATGTTTGTTTTTAGCATTAAAAATGTCATTTTATGACACTAGTGTTAAAAGTGACAGATCATTGTTACTTTTGACAGTAGTGTTAAATGTGAATGTCAAAATATTATTAGAAATACAAATTTAAATTAAAAAATAGTGTTTGTAGAAAAAATAGTGTATGATATACGTGTTAAAAATGATTTTATTTTGTTCGAAAGTTGGGATCACTCCGCTTCGCGTCGTGTTCCAAACTTCCTTCTCACAAAATAAAATGTCACTTTTAACACATATCATAAATAACTATTTTTTATACTAGCGTATTATAACAACTTTTCTATTGTCATTTCCGTTGTTAAATGAAGTACTTTTAAGCACTAGTGCTTAAAATTGCAGTTTAATGCACTGAGAGAATGATTTTGTTGAATTAAACAAAATATTGTTAACAGAACAAATATTATTTGTTGTATACGAGCAACTAAATATTTAGTTAATGGTGCAAATAAATTTAATTGAAATTTTTTTGTTGTTTGAAATTATATTGTTTGTTATACAAAACTAATAACATTTATTTGCATCAAGATGAAAATATATTTAATATGAAGCAATAAATTGTTTAATGCAACTAAATATATAGTTTTTATTAATACTAACATTTTGTTAAATTAACAAAATATTTAAATTAAAAGAATAAATCATTTTGATTTATCGAACAAAAAGTATTTTTTCAAACAAATGAAAAGTAATTTTATTCTAACAAAATTATCTTTTTAAACCAATTAAACTACATTGTTGAATCAAAAGGATAATCAAATTATAATTTACATTAGTATATAATTTTATTACAAAATATTATTTATTTATATTACATATAATCATACTCATATGCAATAACAAAATCAATACAAAAAAAAAATCATTATGTAAGATGTAGGTACCTATTTGGCGTGTGAGATAACTCTTCTGTCTACAATTTTGTTTTTTTCGTATGTACTAAGAATCGACCATGTGCTTTCCAAAAATTGTTGCAATTGGTATGAAGGTCGTAAGCTCAAATTAAACTGTTTCTTCTCGTAAAATGCGTTTTGTCTTGGTGGGGCTTGGTTATATACTTGTATTTCAAGTGATATTTTTTCCAATGAAGAACTATTATTACTTGCCGACGATAAGTTACATGGTGAAGGGCATGCCTACAAATTCCTTATATAATTTCATTTAAACATATATGTATTATCTGAGGACCTCGCTGAGGACTGTACTACATATACTATTTCAGCATTTTGTAATTGTAGAGCATCATTGATTTTTTTTAAATATTACTCTTTGTCCTATTGGTCTAATTAATTCCCTTATTGTCTGAGTTTAGTGAAGAAAATGCATCTTGATTTATCTCTTGTTCTAGAATACCTATGATAAAAAAGGAAACAACTTTTTCTATCTCGATGTGTACGTAGGTATAATAAATGTAATTTCAACTTACCTACAAACAGTGGAATTAATTCTTCCAAATTCCATGATTTTAAGATGTTTTGGACAAATTCATCAGCCATTTACAGACACTAGCTTTTAAAAAATCCAGCAAATACACAATATCTTGTAGTACAACACAACTGCGTACTTCCCCAAGCAACATGTGCAACGTGCAAGTCTGTAAATGCAGTTGCGACGCAGAAGCAGTGACCACCCAAGAAAAAACCGGGAATAAACGAATATAGACGAAATACAACAAAATATAATAGTTGTTTTAACAAAATAGTACTAGTACTATTAGTTGAACGGAATAGTTGATAGTGTTAACAAAATTTTGTATTAAAAATCGAAAAAAATGAATTTGTTCTTTTAAAGATAAGATTTGTTTAAATAACAAATAACTTTTGTTACATTTCAACAAAAGGCAAAATGTTAGTTCAAAAAAACATGTTGCTATAATAACAAAAATATATAATTCACTGTACTAATAAAATAAAAAAATTAATTTGTTGCTTCAAATAAATAAATTCAGTTGCACTAACTAAATTGTTTAATATTCGTTCAAAATTTTGTTAAGACAACAAAAAATTCTTTAACAAAATAAATTTTGTATTTACAACAAAATCGTTCTTTCAGTGTGCGTAAAAGTAAAAGTACTAAATACCTATTATAACTGTTTATGATAAATATTTACAACGCAATTACTTAAATTACTAAATTGAAAATTTGATGTCGTCCTTAATACTTCTTCTTGGTTGACTTCAATGTGGGTAGAAACTGAAGTAGATGTGCTGCTGGATTCTGATTCTTTGTCGACAATTTTTATTTTTTTAATTGCTGTTTCTTTTTCTCCCAAAATTCTTCGTGAAATTTCTTTCTTATTTTCCAAAGAATTTTCAACGTAGCCTTCAGCAACTGAACTTGAACGCCACCCTCCATGTCGCTTGAGCACTGTAATGTCTGCTCTCGAATCAGCCAAAAATGTTGCAGAACACCGCCGAAAGCAATGCCCGGTATATTCTTTAGCATTTGGGAGGCCGAGGAACTCTGCAATTTTTTTAGGTATACCACCTATGGTATTTATACCTACAGGAAGCGTGCAACACTTAAAATTTCTGTAGGTTAGAAAAAACCGTTGATGTTCAGTATGAGTAAATCGAAGTTGTGCGTACTTGCGAAACATTGCTAAGCAGTTGATTCCATCGATAAACCCTTCCGTTATCATAAAAAATCGTGAAGTATTCGTTTTAGTATTTGGAATATTAATTTTTATGAAAGAAGTAGAATCTTCAATATCTCCTACATGTAAAAACGTAAGTTCCTCCCGGCGACATGCCCCATAGATTCCAACAATTAACACAACCTTTGCCAATAAATAATCCTTGTCATCAGCTTCCTTCATGAAACGAACTATCTCTTGCTTAGTGAATATTTTTGATTTTTTAGGCTTATATCCACTAGATTTTCTTTTTAAGAATGCAATAAGATTGGTAAATTTACTTATATCCACATTCTTATTAAGGTATACCATAGTTCGGAGCATAGAGTAATTACTTCATAAACTACCTTTTCTGTAATGTACCCAATGTTTTTCTCCGCACACCAACTGTCAAATTGTTTGTAAGTTTTTTCATACAATTTTTTTGATTTTCCTGGAACCAGTGTAGCCAATGCAGCCTCTGCACCATTTTCAATATCAGAGTCAATCTCTGAGTCACTCATTTTAAGTAAATTTATTACCAAAAATTCTCAAGAAAAATTATACACCGAGCACGTTGACATCAATGTTTATTAAACAACATATTGAATCCCATAGCAACAAAAAGATGAAACTGATGCCTGCTTACTTTTAAATTTTGAAAAATTCAAAATGTTGACATTTGAGAATTAATCTGTTTTAAAACGCTAGTATAAAAAATCTTGTATGGAATACGTTGCTAAATCGTGTTTTAAGCACTAGACGTGTTATCCAACTCGGCTACGCCTCGTAGGATAATTTTCACGTCGCGTGCTTAAAACACATTTCTTTCGCAACTTATTACATAAATAGCTATTTTGCAAATGAAAAATGCAAAGTGAATGTTTGTTTTTCTTTGGATAATTTGATTATTTTATATTAATATGATCTGACAATTATCTTGGTTGTCAAAATGTGTTCAAAAAAGAAATGGTAAAATTATGAAATAATTGACATTACTAGAAGTTATAAATTTAAAAAAAATAAATTCTATTTGCGTCTTTTAACGAGAATAAAATTCTCACGG
The DNA here is from genome assembly GCA_963082715.1 of Harpalus rubripes. NCBI lineage: Eukaryota > Metazoa > Arthropoda > Insecta > Coleoptera > Carabidae > Harpalus > Harpalus rubripes. Next base: position 48,717,530 of record OY720456.1, on the reverse strand, counting down.
CAAGAAAAAAAAATTTAGGCTTAGTAAACGATAGCAGCATTTTCTAGGTATGGAAAATTTATAACGGAGATAAATTTGTAGCCAACAAAAAAAAAAGAAAAAGTAAATTTCGACAAAGAAAAGCAAAAAAAAAAATGAAATTAAAAATGTATATGCATATTATTTTTCATTTGCAAAGGTACCTACATATGTATCAATGTTGATATAAAAATTTTTAACCAAAAGTGATAAGTACAAAATGCAAAGTTGCACTTTTCGTTGGAAGGTACAGTGTTCAAAAAAATTCCTAACTCGGAGTAGGCTATGAACAGTGAAACGTATTTCTGATCAGTATTTAATTCAAAAGTCAAGTTGTCAAAATTGATCTTAAAATGTAATTTTAAGGAGAAAATACAATAAAGAAGGATATAGTATATTGGCATTCGTCGTTTTCTAATTTGTTTCTATTTCTAAAATAAGATTTAAGAAGAAAAGCCCTGATTTCTTTAGATAATATTTTTGACAATATCTCATATCAAATTGACATTTAATTAAAAAAATTTAAATTGACATTCGTTTCTTTGTTCAAAGCCTACTCCGAGTTAGGAATTTTTTTGAACACACTGTATGTATCAATGGCGATATTAAAATTTGTTAATGGAAAGTGCAAAGTGTAAAGTTGCATTTTTCACTTTTCATTTACAAATTTTGCGCCACCGTTAATATAGGGAATCCTGCCCGTATGTCACTTGGCTAAGCCTAAATTTTTGGCCTTTTGCAGCAAATCTCTCCAATTTTTCTCTTTTTCGCCGTGAGTAACATTATTCCCGTTAAAGGAAGCAAATAGAATTGCTCTTTTTCCATTAATAACTTCTATCATCTCTTTTTGAACACATATTGACAATCAAGATGATAAATGACACATAATTGTGAGATCATATTAATATAAAATAATCAAATTCTCCAAAGAAAAACAATCAAATACTTTCACTTTGCATTTTTCATTTGCAACAAAATTTTGACAGCAAATTTCATTGGCCGCGTTCATCAGCACCTAGGGCATCTATCGGTCTAGCGGGATGTGATGTCACAATGTAGTGTCAAATTGACAGGTGTCATATGTCATTTTTAAACATATTAGCCGTCATTATTTAACTGTATCGCAAAATTTATTTGTTTTTGATACTAAATCAATGATAAATAAAAGTAGAATGGCAGTTTAGACTAGAGCAAATAGTTGCGGCATTAGGGGCAATAACAGAAATTTCAAGTTTCTCATATTCTCATCCAGGGCCAGCCCAAGCTACAGGCAAGCCAGGCGACGGCCTGGGGCGAAATTGGTTTTAGGGCGACATTTTTTGAGATTATTTTTTGCAAAATAAATTAAAATCAAATTATAAGTTTATTGACTTGTCCAGTGTGTAGCTTTAATCATAATGCTGACAATTCCAGTTGCAGCAAACTTATATTAATTAAATCCTATTTATATTTTTTTACGTTATACTAAGAAAGAAGAAAGGTTAAATTCGTTGGCGATTATATCAATTTAAAACATTGTAATATCAAATATTGAAGAAGTAATTGTTGTTTAGGAAATCTACTGAAAAATACCGCCAACATAAAAAAAATTGCAACAAAAGCTTTTGTACGGAATCCTGTACAGAAAAATACACTGATGCAACAGCCACTCGCCAATTTGGAAAAAGGCGACATATTTTGGTTTTCGACATTTTTCTTGAAAACGGTGATCCGTATCGAAATTTTATACAAAACAAGATTCTTATATTTTATACATGAACAGTTAAAGAGTTAAATTAGATTTTCCGAATTGCAAAATAATGAAAAGTATTTATACCGAGACTTATACTTACAATGAGAAATATTTTTTCTTTCCCTATAAGCGGTGTGCACAAAAATAGTCAGCGCCGACAGCGGACAAAAATGACATAATGGTTACTCATTGAAACATAGCATGGTTATGTTTTATGTCAGAATAATTTTGCAATTTCTTTTTTATAAAATCTTTGCAATGAATGCGAATAATAGGACGTCAAATATTATGTGATGCAATGTAATAATTCTCACAAAATTACCGATTGCAATATCAAATTTTATACATTTCCTAGATTATATGAGGAACAGATGTATAACAAAATAACTTTTCAACAGATATCTTCTACTAACATGAAAAATTCTTTTAAGTATACATATTTTCTCATTGTAATAGATACTTATCGTATGAATAAAATTCCAACAATGGTCGTCTGATTGCAATAATAAATTATATAAAAATGTATTCTTAAGTTCATATTTGAACAAGTTATTATACGAGAAGCAGAAAACTGTATAATACTTGCAGTTGTATGAAACAGAAGTCTATTTTTGACATAATTCATCTATTTATTATAGATTTTGTACATGTAATGTTAATGTTAAAGATAGAAATTCACATGGTTCGTATATTTTCTTTTCCGAGCTTGTGCAACTAATTACACTTAGAGCCTGGTATATTTTCAATGAAGAATCTTCTTCATTTATTGCGTATATAAAAGATATGTAGAAATTTTCTTCTTTCCAATCATTCAAGTTTTCCAACTTTTTAATCTCAATTTCCATATATTGTGCATTTTGTAACATTTAACTAATATTATAAATTATAATATAAATTTTAATATGATAAAATGGTTTACATGAATCACACATATTATGAGAAAAATTATATTTTCTGCCACAGCACCTTCGCAGGTATTTTGACCTTTTTTAATTGTCACATCACATATAGGTATAGCATTTTAAATATTTTCTTTATTCATTTCATTATACTATAATGTATAATATTCATACACAATACCAACAACTCAAAATAAAATTGTATCACTTTCTCGTAATGTCAAATTTGATTCGGTAACCAAAAATGCCAATGTAGCCGTTAGAGGCGCTGACGCTCAAAATGCCTATACAGAGGACTAGTCACGGAAGAGTTATTTTGAAAGTACATTTGTTTGCAACCTAAAATACTAATGACAACAGACCATATTTAATTATTTAATGTCAAAATGACAGAACCATCACTAAACAGGCGAAGTAATCGTGAATTAAATATTCGATTTTTTTAAAAGAGGAAGCTAGACGCTGTTGTAAATCGTATTTCGGGTTGCACACAAACGGACTTTGAAAGTAACTCTCCCGTGACTAATCCTGTATGGTATTAGACAAAAATAAAGCGACTCTGTAGAACCCAAAAGAAAAAAAATCTGTATTTTAAATATCCAAAATATTTTCATACGTAATATAACAAGTGATATGATTATCATCGATGTTATTCTCGAGTGAAACCGAGTTGCAGATTTCACGAGTCCGAAGGACGAGTGAAATGTGCTGCTTCGATTTCACGAGCAATATCTTCGATTATTAATCATATTACGAGCTTATATTTAATGAGAGAATATAATGAATTTTTGTGACACATTTTGTGCGCTGCTAACCTAACTTTTAATATATTGTATTACAACATGGTTAATTTGACAATTACCTTATATTTTCATCCTTGAAGATATCAACCCAACGATTATTACACATTTATATACTCAAAATTATCTGTCAATGTCAAATAAAGATTACAAATCCCTTAGTAACGAATATAATTAAGGTGATAATTTCTTTGTTTTTTTATCATCGCTGTGATAGACATGTAACTAGGGAGATTCTGAATGTTGATTGGCGGAAAACATATCACGTGACTCATGAATTATATTCTCAAAAAAAAAATTCATTCAGATTAAGATTCTGTGATTGTTCGCGAGTTATGGACACAAATCGCCTCTTTTCTAATTTTTGTACCTATATAATCTAAACAAAATTGTAATAAATGAGGGGCGCAATTTACAATTTTCGCCTGGGGTGCTCAAAAGTTTCGGGCCGGCACTGTTCTCATTCATTCAACTTCTATCTAGGGCCGACGCCAGAACAGTTTTACATTTCGTGAAATCTCTTTATTGGCGAAGTTGCGTGCGTATTTTCAGTCATTTGCGCAAATTGATTTACGAGTCAACTTCACTCTACAGCGCTAAAGAATCATAGAGTGTGTGCACCCTGCATGATTCGGTAATATTTTTAAATTAGGCGCGAAATGCTGACCCAGATTTCGGATAGATACGAATAACCAAATTGATTATAGCAAGATAAATGGGGGACACATTTCAGAGATTTTACACTGGATTTAACATGACTTAAACATTATCAACTTTACGATAGATTAGGATTTATGTTTTTTATTGACAAGATGGATAACACTTTTCGAAATTTTATATACTTCCAAAAACTTACCGAACAATGATGTGGATTGTACAGCACAGGCCTGTAACAAAAAATATCAATAAATATCAGTGATAATTCCACTACTAACGTATGGTCCTAAAGTTTTGAGAATTTTTTTACATATTTTGTATTTATACCAAATAACGTTTAATCAAATTATCGTTGGAAACAAATATAACAATTAACTTGTTTTCATGGGTAATTATCCTTCTTAACCTCCCCACCCGTGTATACGCGCCTGTTGGGCACCCATTTATTTTAAATAATAAAGATACCTACCTATATAGTTTTTTTTTCTTTTCATATACACACATATAAAACGATATAAAGACGGGGGTATCTAAATTTAAATAATTACATATACCGGGTGTTTACTTTTTTATGAATTACAGGTAATATGTAAAATGGTGAAATTTTCATATGGCTGTAATTTTTGCCCTATTAATTTTATAACAAAATTGTAAATACAAATAATGTACTAGGTGGGCACTTGGGTGGGCACCAGACTTTTTAGGGTGGGCACGTGGCCACCCTGCCCCCTCCCCTAGCGCCGCCACTGTACGCCAGAATAAGACTGGTATAACTAAAACAATGTAGACTTTGTTCCGAAATTGGATAATCCTCCCAATGTACCTCAAACTCGACCAATAGAAGAATTTTAGTCAATATTGGCCAGAAAAGTGTACGACAAGGGATGGGAACCTGCAAATGAAGAACAATTACGACGTCGCATTTACCAAAAGATTCGAGAAATCGATCCAGATGTTGTCCAGAGGATGATGGGGCAAGTTAGAACAAAATTAAGGGCCATTGAAGATAATGGTTCATTATCAATAATTTAAATGTTAAATATTAATTGTTATACTTATTGTTAATTGTTAATTGTTATAGTAATTAAAAAATCTCAAAACTTTAGGACCATACGTTATAAAAAGACATTTGAAAACGTTAAACATAATACAACACTAATTCAATTGATATTGAATTATTATAAATATCTGTGTGTGAGATTGAAGAAAAAACAATTATCCCTTGGCTGTAATCTGAGTTACGGCAACAGCAGCAATCCTTGTAATCCAGGTCCTTACGGGGTATGATCGGTGATTACGGCCGGTATTTCATTGTGGACGCTGAGACAGAGGAACAGGCGGTGTTTCCATCTTTATGAATCCATTAACAGTCCTCATAATGGAACAAAGGCACATGTACACAGATACATTGGTGCGTAATGGAATGTTTACTGGGATAAAATTAAACAATAAATTATAAGCCTAACTGGGGTCCACAAAACGGCCATTACCAATTCGGGCAAACGTAATTCGGACAAGAACAATGCGGGAACTGTCAATTATTTACGGATTATACTTTTATACAAAAATTAATTCTATACGAACCTTTTATTTGAAGTATCTTTCTCTAAAATAATACATAAACGATTGACAGAGAAACTGGAGATAGAGATATGTCTTGTCTAGTTCGAGTATTTCTCACTAGAGGTCACGTAGAGTGTCAGTGTATAGTCTAGTGTTTAGTTTGAACGTTGCTCACTAAAAGCCCCGTAGAAGCATGTATATTTTGTCTTTGTTTTGTAGTTGTAGTGGTTTTGTTTTTTCTTTAATATTAAACCTCATAAATTATTCATTGTTAACCTTAGATGTTAACCACGAAATTTTAACTAAGAACACTTGCGCCTCTAGTGAACAACGTTCAAACTACACACTAATACTCTACGTGGCCTCAGTAGTGACCTCTAGTGAGAAATATTCGGACTAGACAAGACATATTTCTATCTCTAGTTTCTTTATTATTAGCCACAAAGTACAAAGTATAATATGTAAGGAGTGGACAAGAGGTTAGAAAAAATGTCACCCATAATGGAACAGGCGAGTGAAGAAAGAATAAGATATAGGTAGGCCGCGTTTAACACACGACGTATACAATAGGCTACTTGCGTGGTACTGAAAATCTGATATCTATCACTAAATACCTAAAGTAAAGTTGAAAACGTATGTAAAAATATAAATTTTATTTTTAAAAAATTATATTTTTTTAATAAATTAAGAAGATTTTCTTTGACGTCATTATTTTGAACTGGAGAAAGGGATGCATATTTAAGAATGTAACCTGTAGATGGCGAGCGAGTGCGAGTTTTAATTTGATTTTGACATTGGTTTATTTTTCTGTCACTGTCTCTGTTCTTTATTAAATAAAATTTGCGTGATTTCTGTTACATTTATTACGTATTTCGATTTAGATTAAAATGAGAAACGAAAATATTAACATCCAAACTATTATTCAAACGTCAAACAGATGATCTGTCATGTTTAAATTATCCGCACATGCCGTTGCTATTGGCCGTACCGATGTTATTGCTTTACGGCCGTTCATTGGTTCGGCGTAATTCTACGTCATACATGGCGGTAATTTAAATATTAAAATTTCATTAATTTTTTCTGGCCAATTAATGAAAATTTTGCCAAAAGGAAAAATATGAGTAGCAAGTTTGTATCGTCTCGAAAAATATTAAATAAAAAAATGGCATGCATGTAGCCCATTATATTGGAAATCACAAATTATTTTACATTATATTGAGGAATTATTGTATTATAAGTAATATTTAAATACTTACGTATATTTTTAAAACTAATTAAATTAGTATTATTAGTTCATATATGAATTTAATGTTTTTGAGCATCATTTCGTTTGTTGTAATCAACAATTTTACAGTTATAGCTTGTAACATAAAAATACCAGAAAATTATCCATTTAAAAGGATATTTATTTTACTGTTTTCTTACAAATTCATTGTTGGATTCATTCTTGTAATCAATATTCTTGAGCTATAATCAAATAGTATATTACAGAACGTGTTTTATAAGACAATTAGAAAACTCGCTAACGCTCGTTTTCTAAATTTTGACGCGTGCGAAAGAAAGTCTTATAAAATGAGTTCCTTATACTATTTTTTATATTTTGCGCCTTTTACAATAACATTTACTTACTCAATTTGTGATTATATTTGTAACCATTTGTACATTTTCATGTAAATAATCTTCCCTAAATAATAATAATAAAAAAATAATAATTTCGGCATTATATTATTAAAATGAATTGTCAATCAACTAAAAATAAATTAGGTAAAAATGGGTTAAAGAAACGTCATCTAGTACCAACCGTCTAAAACAAAAAATTGCGTATCGAAATGAAGGTCATTACGATACGCAATTACGTATCGTAATGACTTCATTATGAACGTAAAATTTAAAAATATTATTTGTTCTAATCAACTCTTTCGCAATTATCATTTCAATATAACAATGATAGAAAAATATCAGTTTGGTGGAATAATAATTTTTACAAATAAACTCAGTTTGCAAAAATATTACTATTAATTTTTATACACCGTCTTAAAATAGCGCCAATCATAATCAGGCGCCTTTGTAAGGGGTACTATCTGCCCACCTGCAAGGAACGGTCCTGACGACCTTAACATCTCCAGATTACCATTCATTCATATTGCCCTCTTCATTAAAATGTTTCTCACAAATATAATCTTTCACGTTTACAAGTCTGTCTTTTCGTGATATAACACGAAGACATTTTTTTAGCATTTCCCCATCTTTTGGGAATGAAAATAAATAAACTTTATCGCCACAACTCTTTTACTCATTCTTGCAGTTTGGCACAAAACGTCGAATCAGCTGTCAGCCACCGCTGGCCATGTTGGCCTGCCTCAACCTACTCTCTCCACTCTGTCTTTCATGTTACATTTTGGGGGACACTTTTCAATAGCGACTAGATACGATTTGCAGGGCCGCGTGGTGCGGGTGGGCAGGTTGTGCCCCGCACAAAGGCGCCTGACTTTGAGGGGCGCCGTTTCATGACAGTAAAGTAAATAGTAAATTTTTATAAAATGCTCTTATTCGTAAAGAAAAAATTATTATAAAACTTACAATTTTTTTAATTTGTTTACCTTAGAGCTCTAATTATAAGTAAAATAATTATCGTATCAATCAGTTCATTATTCTAGCATTGTTATATTGAAATAATAACTATGAAAATGTTGATTACAACAATGAATATATTGATTATAACTCAAGAATATTGATTACAAGAATGAAGCCCACAATGAATCCAATATTTAAATACCTACTCGCATTTTGGGAAGAATCAAATGCTTTATGATTTATATACAATTCTGAAATCTGTTGTAAAATTGTTGATTACAACAAACGATTTAGATTATAACCTATTGATTACAAGAATGAATCTAGGAAAATTTCATTAATATAATAAGTCTAGCATTTTTGAAGAACAAAAAGTATAGTTTAAACTTTAATTTGCAAATTTTACATCATGAGGGGAAGGGGCACTAAAATGTAACATAGCACAAAGGCGCCTAATACCCACGGAACGGCCCTGACGATTTGTTCACTCCTTAGTTATTATGTACTTCGTGGTTCACATCGCTTCTAACCTTCAGTTTAATTCTTAACCAATGGTTAATAAACTGTCACTTTAACTAGATGTGGTATTTTCATATTTTTCACTTGAACAAATTAAATTCATTTGAAAAATATTAAGTAGTAATCAAGATGTAAACTTAAAACATATTTTTTCTATTTCGG